>PVLC010011068.1:0-10706 GCA_004027655.1 Graphiurus murinus
TTTTTTTTTTTTTTTTTTTTTTTTTTTTTTTTTTTTTTTTTTTTTTTTTTTTTTTTTTTTTTTTTTTTTTTTTTTTTTTTTTTTTTTTTTTTTTTTTTGCAGTACTGGGGATTGAACTCAGGGGCATTCTACCTCAGAGCTACACCCCCAGCCCTATTTTTTATTCTTTATTTTGAAACCAGATCTCACTAAGTTGTGGAGTGCCTCACTAGATAGCTGAGGCTGGCCTCGAACCCGGATCCTCCAGTCTCAGTATCCCAAGTACTGAGATTACAAGCATGCGCCACCATGCCCAGCTGGTTCTAAACTCTTAAGAGTGAAGAAGAGTTTGCTTTTTTTTTTTTTAAGAATCCTCCTCAGTGGGACATTCAAGAAAACTGTTGAAATGAAGGAATGAGAAAGTTCTTTCCTAGCCAGATTCCATAACAACTAACCAAATAATTTGATTGCTTCTATGTGCTCTGCAACACAGATAGAATATACAGAAAAATAATCAAATCCGAGTTTATCAGATGAATGGATTACAAAATTATGGGATATACACACAATGGAATCCTACTCAGTAATAAAGAAGAACAAAATGTCATTTGCAGGAGAATGGAAGGACCTGGAGAACATGATGTTAAGTGAGATTAGCCAGTCACAGAAAGTGAAGAGTCATATGCTTTCTCTCATATGCAGAAGCTAAGGTACGAGAGGGACTTTAGATAATGGAGGAGAAACTCCAGTGGAGCCAGGGAGGTGGTCTAGGGGAAAGGAGGGGGAGAAGGAGGATCAGTGAAGGAATCACTTCCACTGACACTACGTACATATGTGTGAACACCAATGCCGGTCTCAATACCCGTATGAGAAAGGGGGCATAGGGAGAGAGCCAGGGGAAAGCCTGCCAAGTGCTGTGTGCGTGTGTGTCACCATCACTATAAACCACATTAAGATGTGAAGCCAACGCACCAATAAAAGTATAAAAAAAATCTGAGTTTGAATAGTGGAGATGATAGGACTGGTATTTGTGATCAGGGGAGAAATGAAAATATGAATGTATCTTAGGTTTCATGGATTAGACAGGTTTTGAACTCAAAGAATAGATGGCTTTGGACAGGCAGAATATACTGCCTAATGAGGGAAATATACACTACTTACAGGGAAGTAAAAAAAATTTCAACCTAATGTTAGTTTGTTTTAGCAGAAACAGAAAGGTGATTCTGGAAGATAAGATAGGGGACATTTAAGTCAAAGGTGTTTCTGTTTCTTATAATGAGGCATAGGTAGGAATAGCAAGTTTTTGCCAGAAGTGGAAGATTTATGAAGATAACATTAAAATTCAATACGATCCATCAACTGATGAATGGTTAAACAAA
Organism: Graphiurus murinus; assembly: GCA_004027655.1. Taxonomy (NCBI): domain Eukaryota; kingdom Metazoa; phylum Chordata; class Mammalia; order Rodentia; family Gliridae; genus Graphiurus; species Graphiurus murinus. The sequence continues at coordinate 1,359 of PVLC010011068.1, forward strand.
ATGTGGCATATTCATACAATGGAATATTACTCAGCAGTGAAAAGAAATGAAGTATTGACACATGCTACAACATGAATCAAACTTGAAGTAAGTGAAAGGGGACAGTCACATATCATAGCATTCTGCTTATATAAAATGTCCCAAATATGCAAATTCAGAGACAGAATGCAAATTAATGGTAGCCAGGAGCTGGGAGGAGTGGGGAATGAGCAGGAGGGAAGAGTATGAATGTTAATGGGTTTAGAGTTTCTTTTAGGGGTAATAAAAATGTTCTGAAGTTTTGCACAATACAGCACACTACACAGTGGAGATGTTTGCACAACTGTGAATCCACAAACCACAGACCTATACACTTTTAAAGGGTGACTCTTACAGTATGCAAATTATATCTAAATAAAGCCATAATTTTGAAAACCTGACATGGATTATAAAAAGAAAAGAATGAGAAATTCCACTTGAGAATTACAGTAACCTAAGTCCAGGGCCTGGTTAAGAGGATTGTGGCTCGGGAAAGGAGTCTGAAGGCAGGTCATGAAGGGAGAGAGATTCGAGGCTGGGGTCCTTCCTGCAAGTCCAGGGCATCTGACAGTGAAATTCGCAAGATGAAGCCAAGAAAACAGGGAGTTCATTCAGTATGGTCTAGATGAGTAAGAAAAGGCTCCCACAGGACGCAGGGAGTCTGAGAACACCAGAGGATAATATCATCCAGCAGGCTAGGCAGAGGTGGTATTTCTGAGTTAGGGCAAATGACTACTTTCTTTTTTTTTTGCGGTACTGGGGATGGAACCCAGGGGCATTCTACCTCCAAGCTACAGAGTGCCTCACTAGGTAGCTGAGGCTGGCTGCGAACCTGGATCCTCCTGTCTCAGTCTCCCAAATGCTGGGATTATAAGTGTGCACCACCATGCCCAGCTGGCTACTTTCTTTTAGAGAAGAAAAAGGGGTGCTGTTTTCTTCAAAACACTACTAAAGAAGAGAGACACGCAGAGGTGTCACCCAGAAGATGGCTTCAGCTTCCTCTGTGGGGCCGGCAGCTTCACTCAGAGTGCCCCCTTCCTAGGTGGTGCCACTGTCTGCACAGGTGGGACTCTCACTTATTTACCTGGAGAGAAAGGCCTTTGGATGTCTCCCTCTGATATCCATGGCTCTTCTCCTTGCTCCAATTTGAAGATCACTTCAGGCTTGGAAACTTGATATCCTGCTCATGGGTAAATACATAAGATTTGGGTGTTTGTGCAAGTAGACAAAGAACCCTCTTATAAGTCAGTACTAGTCCTTGATCGTCAGGAACTCTGAAGGAAAAAAAAGGTGCAACTTAAGGAGTCATGCAATCAAGTGCCTATTCCCAGTCCTGCAAAATAAAGACCTTTCGCCTAAGGAGCTGGCTGAAGGCTAGGTCCCAACATGAACAAACTCGAACCCTTGGACACCTGCCCAGTTCCCGAAGCTATGAGCACTTCAACCATAGCAATTGAGGGAGGAAAGACCCACCCACAGGTGAGACACCGAGGGAGTGGTCCTTACCAAGAGAAACCAGGTGGCTGTAGTTCTCCAGCATCACATCCCTGTATAAGCTCCTCTGAGCAGCGTCCACGTGGTGCCACTCTTCACGGGTGAAGTCCACGGCCACATCTTTGAATGTCACTGATTCCTGTGGGATCACATTCCTGCTCAACCAGGGGTCAACCCCACAAGTGTTCCCCTGGTAATACTGGGAACAATCTATGGGATCTATCAGGATCATGTGTTTGCAATGTTGGGTTATATATGCTAGTTGTTTATGCAGTATCGCAAAGGATCTAGTATGTCCATCCAAAAAGTCATGAGGAGCATCTGTCCTGCAAACCTGCATCCCTACTTAACTATCTTTTTGTTTTCCTTCCAAGCCAAACCTTTTTATACAACCAACAATTCCTTGCTGCCAATTCATTTCCTATGTTACAGAATCCAAATACAATGGGAATAAAAAGTGGCAGGTCTTTCACCTCCATAACCAATCCATCCTACCTGAGTTCCCAGAAATAATCATTCTTAGCTGTTTGGTGTCTACCTTAAGGATCCCTTGTCTATATTTTATGCACACACATACACACACACACACACCCAGCCATGTTTTATGAAACCCTATTCATATTGTTCTGCAACTTGCTTCTTATATTTGACCATGTATCTTGAAGATCTTCCCATTTTGGCAGATATAGTTCTACCTACTGCTTTGTACTGTCTCAGGGCTCCATACAGTACAGCTGTTTCACAAGGTGCTCACTGACTAATACCAACAACACTGCACGGTGTTAAGAATAAAATTCAACGGGCCAGGTGTGATGGTGCATGCCTGTAATCCCAGCTACTCTGGAGGCTATGGCAAAGGACAAAAAGTTTGAGGCCAACCTGGGCAACTCAGTGAGACAGTGTCTCAAAATAAAAAGCCAAGCGTGGCAAAACATGCTTGCAACTGCAGTACTTGGGAGGCTGAGACAGGAGGATTGCAGGTTCAAGGACAGCCTCAGATAATTAGTGAGGTCCTCCGCAACTTAGTGAGACCCTGTTTCAAAGTAAAGAATAAAAAAATAGGGTTAGGGGTATAGCTCAGAGGTAGAATGCCCCTGGGTTCAATCCCCCAGTACCATGGGGGGAAAAAAAATGAACAAAGGAAGCTGAGAGCTGGAATGTATGTACTTTAATAAGATATTTTTTAATAAAATAAAAGCAATATAAAGACAGAAAAGTCAGGAAAAGAAACTTATTTTTGGAATCAGTCTCAGTGGAGATTTTGACAATCTACTTTTTTTTTTTTTTGTGGTACTGGGGATTGAACTCAGGAGCATTCTACCTCCGAGCTACACCCCCAGTCCTATTTTTTATTCTTTATTTTGAAACTGGGTCTCACTAGGTTGTGGAGTGCCTCACTAGGTAGCTGAGGTTGGCCTTGAACCCGGATCCTCTGGTCTCAGCCTCCCAAATGCTGGGATTACAAGCGTGCACCACCACACCCAGCTGACAATCTACATTTTCTTAAGACAAAACTTCTTTCTTTTTCTGGTACTAATTTCACCATTGAACTATACCCCTAGCGCTATCTAAAGATCTCATCTCATCTTATCATCTCATCTTATCTGTGGAACTGGGGATTGAACCCAGAGGCATTCTACCTCCAAGCTACACACCTAGCCTTATTTTTTTATTTATTGGGAAACAGGGTCTCAATAAGTTGCAAAGGGCCTCACTAAGTAGCTGAGGTTGGCCGAGTACTGGGATTACAAGTGTGCACCACCACGCCTGGTTTATTTATTTATTTTTGGAGCAGGGTCTTGCTAAATTGCTGAGGCTGGCCTCTAATCTGTGATCTTCCTGTCTCAGCCTCCCAAGTACTGGGATTACATGTGTGTGCTACAGTACCCAGCTTAAGACAAAATTTCTTTTTTTTGTTTTGTTTTGTTTTTGCAGTACTGGGGATTGAACTCAGGGGCATTCTACCTCTGAGTTATACCCCCAGCCCTATTTTTTATTCTTTATTTTGAAACAGGGTCTCACTAAGTTGCGGAGTGCCTCACTAGGTAGCTGAGGCTGGCCGTACAGCAGATTCAAGGGCAGCTTCAGCAACTTAGTGAGACTCTCAACAAAGTAGCAAGACCCTGTTTCAAAACAAAAAAATAAATAAATAAATAAATAAATATGGCTGGGAGTATAGCTCAGAGGTAGAATGCCTCTGGGTTCAATCCCCAGTACAACTCTCTCCCTCTCTCTCTCTCTCTCACACACACACACACAACAACAACAACCTGTTTAGTGCAAGTCACATTGTTTTGTGTGATTATTTTATCAGAAAATTAGGGTCACTGTAACTGGAAATTATAATTTTTCTACACTGAGAGCAGAACATGCAAAAAGTATAGAAAGATGCTGCTAGTGTTCCAGTGGTTCTGAATGTTCATTCATATGATATTCACCGACCTCAAGTTTCCATCCCTGAAGTAAGGGATGGAAAGGAAGAGTCAAATACTCTGCCCTACAGGGCTCAAAGCCTGGTACCGAGAGTGGTGGGGAATACAGCACTGCACACGAGGAGAGCGCAGCCTATCATGGTGTGCAGAGTGCTCAGGGAGTGCATGTGAAGGGCATCACCTTACCTAGGGAAAGGAAGGCGTGTCTGAGCTGAGGGTTAAAAAACAGCACTGGCAGGGCATGGTGCACATGCTTGTAATCCCAGTATTTGGGAGGCTCAGACAGGAGGATTATAGGTTCAGGCCCAGTCTCAGCAATTTAGCAAGACCCTGTTTCAAAATAAAAAAAATAAAATCAGGCTGGGGGTATAGCTCTGAGGTAGAACCACATAAAAAAAAAAAAAAAAAAAAAAAAAAGAAGCCAAAAACCAAAACAAAAAAACTCCAGCTCTGGTCATCTCAGAGAGGGGCTGAGATAGAGGGAGCTCAACCGTCCTGACCACAAACATCCTGACCTGGTTTAACAAGTGGCCTGGAGTCCCCAGGTGGCCCAGGAGCATCTTCTCTGAGTCCGGGTGACATGAGCCAGGACTTGCTGGGTCTGCTCATCCTGATGATCTAGTCACGGAACTCTCAGGATCTGGTGTCAGTGGAGACCAGGCCTCCATCCCTCCCCAGGAAGGCAGCACTCAAAGAAACCTGGTCTCCATATGCAGTTTTGTTTTTTTTTTTCCCTCATAAAACATTAGTCATTTCTTACTGTTCTGGTGGCTTTAGCTTTAAGAATGGAAAACACCTTTTACTTTCCCTAACTAAAAATGTAATACATTTATAATGAAGAAAAGGTAAGCAGGGGTGCAGAGTGTTCGCACTGATGTGGCTACTAACAATCCCACAGACGCTAACGATTCCGTCTCTGCTCCATCCCTCACTTCAGGCAGCGTCCCCTCAGCTATCTCTTAACTACACTGGGAGAAGGTCTCACCCATCAAAACACTTCTCCAAAGGAGCTCCAACTTGCAACCTTTCTGCTATGGCTCCTCATTCACACTAATTCCCACCTACAATCATTAGCTCAGGCTAGGCCGGCCACCTTGCTACTCCCTGAATATACCAGACACACATCCTGCTGTTAGGCTGTTCCCTCTGCCCACTGCACTCTTCCTTAACTCCCTCATCTCCTTCACACCTGCTCAGATGTCACCATGTCAGGAAGGATGAGGCTTACCTGACCAAGCTATTTAAAACTGCACCCCTGCCAGGTGTGGTGGTGCATGCCTATAATCCCAGTACATGGGGAACTGAGACAGGAGTATCACAGGTTCAAAGCCAACCTCAGCCACTTAGGGAGACTCTGTTTCAAAATAAGAAAATAAAAAGGGCTGAGGGTGTAGCTCCAAGGTAGAACACTCAAGTTCAATCTCTAGTATCAAAGAAAACTGTACCCCTACCACATACCCCCCACCTCTCCACTCAACCCCCTTTACTTTTCTCTTGAAAAGTGTTATCTTCCAGGATACTATATAATGTATTTACTGACTCCTTCCCTCTCTCTCCTTTCTGGAATATAAACTCTGTGAGAGTAGCATCCTTCCTAAGTTTTGTTCACTAAAGTACCCCACTTGCCTAGACAAGGGCCTGACACATCACAGGGGCTTAATGACTTATCTGCTGAATGAATGAATGAATGAATGAATGAATGAATGAATGAATTACAAGGCCACAAAGGAAACAGTCCAAGTTCCTGTCAGTCCATCATGGCAGCCCCCACCTGCTGTCACAGACAACAATGTTTTCCTGAATAGGCCCTCTCAGCTTCTTGCCTGACCATCTCCCCTGACCCACAAAGTTGGTCAGTTCTAGCCTTACCCCCTTCGTTTCCTCCTGCTTAGATTCCATTCCTAATCCTAGAAGACATCTCCCCTGACTCCTTCCCACAGGCAGAACTTCCTGTGCCCCCTCTGAACTCCCACACGGGGCACCCCCTCTCTTGCACTGTACTTCTGCATGCCCGAAGTAACTCAACTGTCAGGCTAAGCAGTCACATGACTCAGCTACTCATTTTTGCATTGCTTGAGGGCCATGTTCACAGGAGAGCAACTGACAAAGGGAAATTTCTGCCTAAAAAGCCCCCTGTAGGGCAGATGTTCTGTTCTGTCCTATCATCACCTGCAGACTGAGCTGTGCAACACAAAAGGATCATCAGAACATTCCAGGAGAATGTAACTGAGTCAGGGTGCTTGGGGGAACATAGCTCTAAAAGTGAAGTTTTAAGTAGTCCCTAAAATTCACTGCTCAGAACACATATTCACCTTGCCATTAAAAAGGCAACTCTTTCATAAAGGACCATCTGCCCAGATGAGGAGTTAAGTCATCCTAATTCTCACAGCCTACTAAGAAGACACTGTATGAAAAGGTGATAATAACAGAGATTTGCTCTGGCTCTCCTCAAACTAAATAACTGTCTTGTTCTAGTATTATTTGTCTTACTCTTTAAGGCTCACTCCAATAAAACAGAAACATAACAAGCAGGAAAAGAAATACACAGGCATTATATATTGCATTTTCTTTTTTTTTTTTTTGCTGTACTAGGGATTGAACTCAGGGGCGTTCTACCTTTGAGCTATACCCCCAGCCCTATTTTTTATTCTTTATTTTGAAACAGGGTCTCACTAAGTTGCGGAGTGCCTCACTAAGCAGCTGAGGCTGGCCGCGAACCCAGATCCTCCAGTCTCAGCCTCCCAAATGCTGGGATTACAAGCGTGTGCCACTACGCCCGGCTTATATTGCATGTTCTTAATATATGGTAAACTGTCTTCAAGGACATTACTAGTTGGTATTTTTATCTGGACTGATCTTGATGGTATCATGCATCTAACAACTACAACCTGTAATTTTTCCTTAATTCCAAAGAAAGTGTGGCTTTAAAGACCCAGATACTATCTGGATCTTATAGTTTCACCAATATGCTCCGTGTAAATCACTGGATAACCTCAGAGTTGTGATGTTTCTTGAAAATGTCCCCTCTAAAGCCAAGTGTGGTGGCGCATGCTTGTAATCTCAGTACTTGGGAGGCTGAGATAGGAGGATCACAGGTTTGCTGCCAGTCTCAACAACTTAGTGAGGCCCTCTGCAACTTAGTGAGACTCTGTTTCTAAATAAAAAATTTAAAAAAAAAATAGGGCTGGGGGAGTAGCTCGGGGATAGAATGCCCCCCTGGGTTCCATTCCTAGTACCACACACACACACACACAAAAAAAAAAGAAAGAGAATGTCCTAAGAATAGACGGGTTCATAAATCGGCCTCATATTAAGGCCTGAAGGCTGGACTCTGGAGGGTGTGCACCACTGTACTTTTGCTGGAGCAGCAAAGGACGTGACAAGCTCTGTGCAACTCAGCCCTGGTTTGTCATTTTTGGTCTCCTTGCCCAAGAAGGCCCCGTCACCAGCCTTTTGTAGGCGTAGTCAGACCAGGTTTCTCCTACCCCTCCGGACTCTCTGGTCCCTGGATCAGAAGCTAAGGCTTCTCATTCTCTGACGGTCATTTCCTCTTCTACAGCTTTCTATCTTGTCACCCCACCCTCTCCATTCTTCAGTGACCAGACTTCAAGAAACTGGCATAGCACTGAGGACTCCCCACAGATACTCTCCAACACGTCCAACCTTAACTCCTCTCATATGATCACATAGCCTCCCCCCCCCCCCCCTTGCGAATCCCGTTCTGCCAGTTCTGGACACCTTGGGATTTTGCATGGCTTGGAGGCTCAGAGGGGGCAATCCAGCTAAGCACAGGAGTCCCTAAGAACAATGACTGTTCCAAACACGCCGCGGGGGCCTCCCTGAATTCGGGATGCCCTGGGCCGACCGGGATGTGCAGCTCACCTGGGGCGTGGCCGTAGGAGGCCTCGGAGCCATTCCTGCCTGGCCAGGGCCGGTTCTCGGACAGGTGCTGAGGACAGAGGAGAGGGCACACTCAGCGGGCTGTCGGCCACACCCTGCCGGCCCCGCCCCGCCCTGCCCCTCCGCCACTTTGGCAGAGAGGGTGGGAAGGAGCGCTGACCCCGCCCCGGCCTGCCGCGCCCCTTCCCCTCAATTAAAGGCTTCTCTGCGTCCCGGACCACCCCCTCCGGCCACGCCTTGCAGGATGGTGGGCGAGGCCCGACCGACACCCCGAAACCCGGGAGAAGTGCCGCGCCGACCCGCGCACTCGGAATCTGCCTCCCAGGGGCTCCGGATCGGAGACCTCCGCCCGGCCCAGGGCCTCGGGTCGCCCGCTCCAGTCCTGACGCAGGCTCTGCTCGCTCCAGTTCTTTCCTGCGGAGAGGCTAGCTGCCCAAGGCGGCCTCCGCCGCGACAGGGCTGGACAATGGCCGCAGCAGCGGGGCAGAACCAGAAGTGCGCCTGCGCGCCGAGAGCCTCGCTCCCGCACCCCTGGGGTCCGCGGCGCGCGCGAGAACTACACTTCCCAGAGGCCCTCGCGCGCGGGCCCCGCAAAGGCCGCCTCGGAAGGCGCCGCGCCCCCTAGTGGGGACCGCAGCGAGGGCGAGAGAGGCGGTCCCATTGCTTAGGGTTTTGTGTTTAGGGTAAGCCTTAAACAATGGAAAATTTCACACTGGTGGACTTTTAGATACAGCTGTTAGATTTATAGAACCACCATATCATATATCATAAAAAATCATTCTAACTCTCCTAGACTTAGACACGTAGACTTGAACTAACTTTATTAATTAATTAATTAATTTATTTATTGGTACTGGGGATTGAACCCAGGGGCGTTCTACCTCTCAGCTACACCCCCAGCCGTATTTTATGTTTTAGTTTGAAACAGGGTCTCACTGAGTTTCCGAGGGCCTCTCTACGTTTCTGAGGCAGGCCTTGAACCTGCAATCTTCCTGTTCAGCCTCCCAAGTACTAGGTTATTAACTTCAGTGTATCTCATAGTCACAGGATAGAAAATGCCAGCAATTAAATGTACCTGATCTTTCACTGCTTTATCAAGAGGGTGGACATTAAGCTGGGAGTGGTGGCACATGCCTATAATCCCAGTGCTTGAGAGGTTGAGACAGGGGTCTTGTAGGTTAGAAGCCAGCCTCAGTAAGTAGTGGAGGCTCTCATCAATCTAACAACACCCTGTTTCAAATTAACAAAACAAAACAAAAAAAAATAGGGCTGGGGGAATAGCTCAGAGGTAGGATGCCTCTGGGTTCAATCCCCAGTACCACACACACAAAAAGAGGACATTAAAAAATGAATGCTTTAGTGGGTATGGTGGTGCATGCTTGTAATTCCAGTACTTGGGAGGCTGAGACCAGAGGATCCCGGTTCGAGGCCAGCCTCAGCTACTTAGTGAGGCCCTCCACAACTTAATGAGACCCTGTTTCAACATAAAGAATAAAAAATAGGA
>PVLC010011068.1:10806-48406 GCA_004027655.1 Graphiurus murinus
AAAAAAAAAAAAAAAAAAAAAAGAGAATGCTTTGTCCCACTGATCACTGATGGCCTGAATATAATGTTCTGGAATTAGCAATACAATGTTCTGAATTAGAAATTCAGAAATATGAAGTAGAAGGTTCTGGGGAGGCCTCTCTGAGGCAGTGACTGAGTAACAGTGACTGCAGGAGGTCACTGCAGGCCCAAGAGGGAGAAGAGAAAAGGCTAACGGGACTGAGGGTGCAGAAGCCTAGGGACAGAGGCCTGAGGCCACCGTAGCGGAGTGGGACTGGAGAGGGAGGGGAGCGCAGGCAGGACAGGTGGGCTGGAGTTTGATGGAGCCAGGGTTCTGGAGGTTGTGATAAGGAGTGTGGATTTTACTTTGAGTGCAATGGGAGCCATCGGATTAGTAAAACAGTATAGCCACCAACTACTAGGAGGGAATAAGAGGAACTTTTCCTGTTGTCTCAGAATTGGTAACCAGGACTGAAGAGTAGACAATTAAGTTCTTTTCCTTTTTTTTTTTTTTTTTTTTTTTTTTTTAACGTTACTGGGGATGGAACCCAAGGGCATTCTACTTCCGAGCTGCGCACCCCAGTCCTTTTTTTTTTATTCTTTATTTTGAAACAGGGTCTCACTAAGTTGTGGAGGGCCTCACTAAGTAGCTGAGGCTGGCTGTGAACCGTGATCCTCCTGTCTCAACCTCCCAAGTACTGGGATTACAAGCGTGCGCCACCTGGCTTAGTTCTGCATTCTAGAAACAAAAACCTTTAGGACTAGACACCCTGAGTCTTACAGAGGGAGGCCAGGTGCTGAATTTGCCCTGCTGCTATTAACCATTGCCACAATGTCACCTCTCTTTGCCAGGCTATCCCAGAAGGGAACCAAGGATTTCTCAGAACAGCAAGCTCTCCACCTAGTGTTGAATGTGGTGCCCCACACCCATCTGCAAGATGCTCTGAGAAGCACTCAAACATTAACAGTACCCAGGAGGGAAGAAGTTTTATAAACTACCCCCCAGAACCCCTACAGGAGAAAGAGGAATTAAAGAAAAATGCTGCTGGGTGTGGTGGTGCACACCTGTAATCCCAGGCTCGAAGCCAACCACCCAACCACAGCAATTTAGCAAGATCCTGTTTCAAAATAAAAAGGGTTAAGGATGTAGCTCAGAGGTAGAATGTCCCTGGGTTCAATCCCTAGTATAAAAAAAAGGGGGGGGGTTTCCAAAGGCTAACCCTCAGGTGCAGATTATAAAATAAATTGGCTGTTTCTAACCTTAGTGATGAATAGAAGAAAGGGGGGAAATATAAAAATTTTTGGTGTATTCAAACACCCAATATAATGAAAAGGAAGACAGGAAGTGAGTGGACTAAAGCTACTTTCTAAACATGATGAATCTCACAAGCATAATGTTGAATGAAAGAAATTTGAGCAATCTAAATAGAACGATCTTACTTAAAGTTTAAAAAACAGGCAATCTGCTGGGCTTGGTGGCTCACACCTGTAATCTCAGTACTTGGGAGGCTGAGACAGGAGAATGACAGGTTCAAGACCAGCCATAGCAATGTAGGGAGACTCTTAGCAATCTAGCAAGATCTAGTTTCAATACAAAAAATAAAAAGAATAAAAAGGGGTGGGGGTGTAGCTCAGAGGTAGACTGTCCCTGGGTTCAATCCAGTACAAAAAAAAAAAAAAAAAAAAAAAAGCCAGGCATCATGGTGCTGCATATCTATTATCCTAGTACTTGGGAGGTTGATACAGGAGGATTGCCAGTCCAAGGACAGACTCAGCAACTTAGTGAAGATCTCAAGATCTCAGCAACCTAGCAAGACCCTGTTTCAAAATAAAATAGGGCTGGGGTATAGCCCGGATGTAGAAGGCCTTTGGGTTCCACTCCCACTCCCCCCCCCCCACACAACCTTTACATATAAAGTTATGATACATACTCTTTGGAAAATCTATAAGGAAAACTAAGGAAGCATGTGTTGTAAAAGACAAACCTAGTTTCCTCTGGTGAGAGGGAGAAGAGTGTGAGCAAGAAGGGGGCCATGGGGCCAGGTGTGGTGGCGCAGGCTTGTAATCCCAGTATTTGGGAGGCTGAGATGGGAGGATCGCAGGTTCTCGGCCAGCCTCAGCTACTTAGTGAGGCCTTCTGCAACTTAGTGAGACCCTGTTTCAAACTAAATAAAAAATAGGACTGGGGGTATAGTTCGGAGGTAGAATGCCCCTGGGTTCAATCCCCAGTACCAAAAAAAAAAAAAAAAAAAAAAAAGAAGGGGTCCATGGGGAACTCTGGGGTGTGGGCAATGTTCCATTTCTTGACTCACTGGTAGTCTGCACAGAAAGTAAGAGGAGGGCATCCTGCATGACCCAAGTTTTTGGTCCTCTCAGTGAGGAGAATAATTGTGTCATTTAATGAGGTGGGGAAAACTGAGGAGGAACAGGCTTATTGGGGAGGTGTATGTAGAATTAAGAGCTCTGTTTTGGCCACAGTGGGTACCGAGTGGAGGAACTCAGTTGGGAGTTGGGCTTACCAGCCTGGAGTTCAGGGGAGATGAAAATTCGGTAATCAATAGCGTAGAGATGATAAAGTTAAGGGACTGGATGGGATGAAGTGTAGGCAAAAAGAGATTCCACAGTCTGAGCCCTGGAGCCCTCTGCCATTTAGAGACTGAGATGGAGTGGCCAGGAAGTTAAGGGGACAGCCGGGAGGAAGGGGTACTGGAAGCCAAGTAAAAGACAGCAGAAGGGTTCATGTTGTTTGCAGATGACATAAGCCCTGGGCATCCTCAACCAGAGCCTAGTGCCCAGGGTCTTCAAGTACTCCCTCCGTCTTCTCTTCTGATCAGTTTGACCTTTGGGCTGGAGCTTCAGGGCTAAGTCCTCCACCAAGGACACAGCCTCCCTGATGGTCTGTGGCTGCTAAAATGCTATTCTTAGCCTTGTCTTCCTAGGAAGTAGGGTTAGGGACTGTACTAACACCAGTCACTCCAGGACCTGCTGCTTGGTGTGGGCCTTGGGCTGCTGTTGAACAACATCCTTCCTCCCTCCAGTTGGCTCCCAGACACACCCGGGTACAGTACCATCTGACCCTGCGTCTGGATCAAAGATCTCTCCCCAGCACTGGCAGCACCACAGCCCTCAGATAAGGGCACACCTGGCAGGCAGGCCACCTCCCCAGGGCTCTCAGTATAAAGTCAGGGCTCAGAAGGGACCTGCAGAGACCTGAGTTGGATAGGAACCAAGCGGGCCTTTGGCACTCTTTTAAGAACAATAAAAAAGCAAAATGATGTGAAGATACCTTTGTTCATTTTTTTATACAAGATTTAAAAAAAATACAGTGGGCATGGCGGCACATGCTTGAAATACCAGTATTTGTAAAGCTGAGACAGGAGGATCGCAGATTCGAAGCCAGCCCCAACAACTTAGTGAGACTTTCAGCAACCTAGCAAGATCCTGTTTCAAATAAAAAATAAAATAAAATAGGGTTTGGAGTGTAGATTGGAGGTAGAATGCCCCTGGGTTCAATCCCTAGTAAACAAAACAAACAAAAAAAACTTCAAATTGACCATTTCAAAGAATATTATTTATAAAACAACCCAAGGTTGCAATGGAAGACTGTCTGATTATTTTATTTTATTTTTTTGGAGTTCTAGGGATTGAACCCAGGGGCATTCTACCTCCAAACTATGCCCCCAGCCCTATTTTGTTTTTTCAGTACTGGGGATTGAACTCAGGGGCATTCTACCTCCGAGCTATACCCCCAGTCCTATTTTTCATTCTTTATTTTGAAACAGGGTCTCACTAAGTTGCGGAGGGCCTCACTAGGTAGCTGAGGCTGGCCGCGAACCCAGATCCTCCAGTCTCAGCCTCCCAAAAGCTGGGATTACAAGCGTGCGCCACCACGCCTGTATCCTAGCCCTATTTTTTATTCTTTATTTTGAAACAGGGTCTCACTAAGTTGCGGAGGTCGTTACTAAGTAGCTGAGGCTGGCCGGGAACCGGATCCTCCTGTCTCAGCATCCCAAGTACTGGGATTACAAGCGTGCAACACCACGCCTGGATCCCAGCCCTATTTTTTTATTCTTTATTTTGAAACAGGGTCTCACTAAGTTGCGGAGGGCGTCACAAGTAGCTGAGGCTGGCCGGGAACCGGATCCTCCGGTCTCAGCCTCCCAAGTACTGGGATTACAAGCGTGCACCCGCACGCCGGCCTCCCTACTGGACCTTTTAGAGGGTGAGGTCCCTCTTTCACACCGCTCTGGTGGTGGGCTCGGATTTCTGCAGCTATGGGACACACACACCGATGCACACCCTCAGGAGAAATCATGGGTCCGGAACGCTGCCCTGAATCACAATTACCCCCAGTCCCCAAACCAACGCAGCCAAGGCCCCGGGTGCTCCAGAGGTGGGCGTGTGACTCGTGCAGGTCCGCGAGTAGCCGCTCAGTCCTACGTGGACTCGGCCCTGCGGAGGGAGCCGGGCCCTGGAGGAATGCGGGCATCGCCTGCGGTGAGTCCCGGAGCAGCGGCGCGCGGCCCGCGACGGCTCCCCGGGGCGGGTCCGAGGCGCGCCCCCTCCTCTCCGCTGGTGGTCCAAGCACCGGGAGGAGGGGGCGCGGGGAGGAGAGCCGCAGTCTCCTCGCAGAGGTCCCTGGCATGGCTTGGGGTGAGGGTAAGAAGTCAGCGGGAATCCGCCTGGGACGTTTTTGTCCCGCCGGGAGCGCAGGATGGTCAAGCCCGGACAGCGGAGCGCCCAGATTCCTCCCGGGAGTTCAGACTGCAAAGCTCCCCGGCGCACCGCGGACGCAGGGCGGGGCGCTAGCGAGCCTCCCAGCCAATCAGAAGCCACACGCCTTGCTGCGCTGTCTCCATGACAACGGCTTCGGCGTCGGCTCCAGACTCCGAGTTCCAGGACTGACTCTCTCGCACGTGCAGTCCCGGCTGCAGCGGCGGAGGCGCAAGGTAGACACACCGGCAGAGGCCTCCGGGTACCCGCGTAGTGCCCCAAAAAGCTTCTTCACAGCCTTGCCCTTCTGCTGGGGGGAAAGAGGATACAGGACTCTGCGGGACCTTGTTCCAGCCAGAAGGAGCCGAAGAGACCCGTGCCAAAGGCCTTCCTATCACTTGCTCTACCTTTAACACCCAGGAAAACGGGACCTTCATTCCACACTCTGCCCTCAGAGGGTCCAACCTTCTGGCCGAGGCCTCTCCCATAACACGAGAACATCCAAGTTCCAGTCGCTTAAAACGTTCATAAAAATGTCCCACGAAAACCCGAGAGAGGAGATGGGATGTGGCTAAACGTAGCTCGTACCCCAGAGAAACTACGATTCCTGGAGCAACAGGCATCCGGGTTCCTGGCTGTTTTCTGCACACTCTCAGGCCAGGGAAGACACCACTAGGGCGCCGATTGGAGGCTGTGTAGCTTCGGCCCTTCTTGGCGAGGTCTGGAGCCGAACTTCGAGTCCACCCCGCAGCGACCTGGAGGAAACGCCGGGGTCCTCTTCCAGCAGTAAGACCAGGCACCTGCTTGCTTCTGGACCCTTTATAAAGGGCGTGGGTCTGCAGACCGCTGGACTCGAGCGCCACCTGCCTGAAACTACAATCCACTACTGCTCTGAAGTCATCTTTGGAATTTGGAATTTGGTAGTTTCTACCTGCCTGAACCAGGCCAGGCATTTCACATACATTATCTCAACCGAATTTAACAACCTATGAAAGCGACATTTTTTTTTGTACTGTTGGTACTGGGGATTGAACTCAGAGGCATACCTCCGAGCTACACCCCTAGCCTTATTTTACTTTTATTTTGAAACTGTCTTTCTTTGATGAGAGTCTCACTACTTGCTGAGGCTGTCCCTCCCAAGTACTGGGATTACAAGCGTGTGCCACTATACCCGGAAAAAATAGATATTCTCATCCCCATTTTACATGTGTGGGAACAGGTTTAGAGAATTTAAGAAACTTGCCAAGGCCACCCAGCTACTAAGTGTCAGATCCAAGATCCAAGTGGCCTCTGTTGCCTGTGCTGTATACTCCCCCATGCCTGCCTCTGACCCTACAGGCTCAGCACAGTGCTTCCTTAGCACCCTCAGGCCTATCTCTGGACCACCTGCCAGTCTTCAGGCAAGAGCGTGGCTGCTGCCGAGGCCAGTCTGATGACCTACACTTTGCACATGGGCCACCACAGTGAAACCTCAAATGGCACCAGAAAACTGTTTTCTTATTCCCTGTAGATTCAAGGACCACATTTACACTCATTAGCATGTATGTTTACCCATTGCATCTACTGTAATGAGCATCTTCCCCCCCCCTTCCCTCTGCTCAACATCCCATTCCTCATCTCAGTAACAGAGATGATTCATATCAAATGTAATGATGATACAGATCACGATGATCATGATGATACAGATGAGACGATGATACGGATCTTCATCTTACCTCCCACTTAGGCGGAAGGTATTCTTCCTCCTCAGTGAAGTTCTGGTGAGGTGACAGTTGTAGCCTTCTATGTGACCCAAACCAGGCCAAGTAGAGCTTTCTCTTTTTTTTTTTTTTTGCAGTACTGGGGATTGAACTCAGGGGCATTCTACTTCCGAGCTACACCCCCAGCCCTATTTTTTTTTTTTTTTTTTTTTTTTTGCAGTACGGGGAGTTGAACTCAGGGGCATTCTACCTCTGAGCTATACCCCTAGCCCTATTTTTTATCCTTTATTTTGAAACCGAGTCTCACTAAGTTGCGGAGTGCCTCACTAAGCAGCTGAGGCTGGCCGCGAACCCGGATCCTCCGGTCTCAGCCTCCCAAATGCTGGGATTACAAGTGTGCGCCACCACGCCGGGTTTTAGAGCTTTCTCTTGAATGTTTTATGCAAGTACTGGGAAAAGAAGGCCTTCTCCCCTGAGTTAGCCAAGCTGTGAGGATTTGAGGCGAGCACAGACATAGGAGCCCAGCATGCAGGCAGAGAGAGAGGGAGGGGAAAAGAAATGGGATTGGGATAGGAGAGGGGATGAGAGGGAGAGGGTCTCGTCTGTGCTAGTCCTGAGTTAGCTGGCCCTGTGTGCAGCTCTCAGGCGGATACCTCATAGTTTAATTATATACACTAAGAATTTCCCCCTAATTTTAGTCATATGGCAGTTTAATATGGGCTGACTCTTGCATCCAAAGAGTCCTGGATAATATTCCCATTACATTAATCACCCCTCAAACTCAAAATATTCAAAACAGAATAAAGCCAGCACCCTAGTGCAGCTTTAATTAAACTTTTAACTTTAATTATAGATTCACAAAGTTGCAAAGTTGTAAAAATAGCATAGAGCGGTCCATGCACTCCTCATTCAACCTCCCCCAATGGTGGCATCTTACATAACTCTAGCACATTATCAAAATGAGGACAATTTAGCCAGGCATGGTGGCACACGCTTGTAATACCAGCATTTGGGAGGCTGAGACTGGAATAAAGAAAGAAAGAAAACAGGATCTTGCTAGGTTGCTGAGAGTCTTGCCTGGTTGCTGAGGCTGGCCACAAACCTGTGATCCTCCTATCTCAGCCTCCCAAGTACTAGGATTACAGGTGCCCACCACCATGACCAGCTAATGTTAAATCGTCCTGTTTTTTGTTTTGCGGTACTGGGGATGGAACCCAGCGACATTCTACCTCTGACCTACACCCCTAGTCCTATTTTTTATTCTTTATTTTGAAACAGGGTCTCACTAAGTTGTGGAGGGTCTCACTGAATAGCTGAAGCTGGCCTCGAACCCAGATCCTCCGGTCTCAGCCTCCCAAGTACTGGTATTACAAGCGTGCACCACCATGCCCAGCTGTGGGAAGCAAAAAGGACTTATGTGAAAAGCAAAAGACTTAGAGAGCTAAAAATGGCTGCATACTGTCAAGGCTGTTTGGGTAATTAAAATTCAGCCAGTTCCTGTAAGTGCCTGTTGTGCATAATACGACCTTGAGGGTAGTAAATTTGTAACTTCCCTAAAATCAAGTGCTTGAAGGTTTATGACCTGTGCCTTTGTCTTCCCCTATCAAGGGGTCACAAGATAAGATGTGAATAACAAATGTTTCTTCAAAACCTGATTGATCCTGGCCATCTGGGTTTTAGGGTCGGAGAGATGATGAATATTGTGAATGTACTCGAAGGTCAGGCTTCAGCATATATATCCCAAAGGCTGCTTAATAAAGTTGAACATTGTTCCCCTTGCAAGGTCTATGTCTGTGCCTGTCTTTTGTGTTGTTATTATTATTATTATTATTATTATTATTATTATTATTATTATTATCAGCTCCCAGTTCATTCGGCAGAAAGGAACTGCTGCTGCAGCTGGATTGCAGCACCCAGCTAAGACTCTGTTTTAAAAAAACAAAAAAGAAGCCGAGTGTGGTGGCGCACACTTGTAATCCCAGCATTTGGAAGGCTAAGACGGGTTCGCAGCCAGCCTCAGCTGCTTAGTGAGGGCCTCCGCAACTTAGTGAGACCCTGTTTCAAAATAAAGAATAAAAAAATTAGGGCTGGGGCTGTAGCTCAGAGGTAGAATGCTCCCAGGTTCCATCCCCTGTACTGCAAAAAAAAAAAAAAAAAAAAAAAAAAAAAAAAAAAAAAAAAAAAAAAAAGAAAAGAAAAGAAAAAAGTCTGAGGGCGTAGCTTGGAGGTAGAATACCCCTGGGTCCAATCCCTAGTACCAAAAAACAAAACCCAGGAAACTAATATTGGCACAATACACTTAACCAGTCTATAGATCTTGTATTTTTACCCTTTTTACATACCTTTGTGTACAATTTTACGGCATCTTATCACATGTATATATTTGTGTAAGCATGTGAGCAACATCAAACTTTTTTTTTTTTGGTACTGGGAATTCAACCCAGGGGTGTTCTGCCTCTAAGCTACACCTCAAGCCCTTTTTATTTTTTATTTTGAAACAGGGTCTTGCTAAGTTGCTGAGGGCCTTGCTAAATTGCTCAAACCTATGATCCTCCTGTCTTATCCTCCCAAGTACTGTAATTACAGGTGTGTGTGTGTGTGTGTGTGTGTGTGTGTGTGTGTGTGTGTTGTGTGTGTTGTGTTATGTTTATGTTACTGGGGATCAAACCCAGGACTTTGAGCATGCTAGACAAATGTTCTACCACTGAGTTATACACCTCAGCCCCATCAGTACCTTTGATGCAAAACTCACCATGAAGAAATTCCCCTGTGCTATCCTTTTATAGTGATACCTTCCCTGCCTCCTTCTCTGATCCATGACAACTACAGATCCATTTTTCTCTTCTGTACTTTTGTCTTTTTTAGAATTTTATATAAGTGAAATCATTCAGTATGTGAGCTTTGGAGATTGGGTTTTGGTTTTCTACTTGGAATAATGCCTTTGAAGTCCATCCAAGTTATTGTGTGCACCAGTAGCTGATTCCTTTTTTATTGCTGCATACTATTCTATTGTATGGAACATAGTTGCATTATGTGGGAACTGTATCAAAGTTTAACATTAATTCAGTGTAATGAAAGTCCTTTGGCCAGATACGTGAGCTGGTAGATATTTTAAAAACTTGGAATTGTGTCTCCCAAACCCACACAATGAGTAGTGAGCATCGGGGCCTTGTCACAGGCTCCCTGTCATTATATCTGATTTTTGATCTTGGTATTTCCTGACCACTACTGACCCTGCCAGCCACCCTCAAGTTCAACTGTATTTCCCTGGAGCCTCCAGAAACCCCAGAAAATGTTTTTCAGTTCAACAAGACTCAGCACCTATGTAGCCCAAACTTTCCGGGTCTCCAGATTTCCTCACACAACTTCTCTGGCATTCTCTTGCTATCCTGGGCCAAGCCGAAGGCCCCACGCATTCTCCCTCTATCCTGCCATGGTGACTCAGGCCAAGCCAAGTGGTGTCGCCTCGGGGCCAAGGTGTCAGAGGCTCACTTTGGATTGTAACTCAGCCACTTGGCTCTCCCAGAGGTGACCAGAGAGGGAAAGACTCTAGTTGGAGGAGGAACTAATACAGGAAGAAAGAGATGAATGTGATCAGCAAAGGGGATTCTTAAATTACATTGTAGCATTGTGATGGGGTGCGGGCTGTACCCCAAAGATAGAATAATACTCCAGGTTCGTTGATATTGTGAAAAAAAGAATTTTAACACATATCAAACTGCAACATCTGGCAGATTTATTCAGGAACAGGTCAGGGCGAGGAAAACTGGGGTGGAGGAAAGACGGGGAGTGCAGATAAGCTTAGGACATGGTCCCCAATCCCGGGCAGGAGTCCAAGAGAGCGAGCTACACGTGGGTTCCAGAGGGTATAGGAGAGGGCGGGGATCTTCCAGCCCCTCACTCTCAGTTTCCAAGATTTTCATAGGTTGAGCTCCAGGTGAGGTCTCGCTCCTCCTCTTTCCAGGTGTGCCTGCGGGTACATCTCCGGTGGGCAGTGGGCTGGGCTGTAGTCTCTCTTGGGCTGAACCAAAATCTTCTTTTTAAGGCGTGGACGACACTCTCCAGATTTTTTAAAAGGCTAAAAACTATATTTCTATGAATTTTCCCGATACCTCTTTTTCTACCTAACATATATACTTCTAATCTACCTCATCAGCATCATGTTATAAACACTCATCAAGTGAAAGATGGTGCTTAAAACAATTTAAATTCAAACATGGTAACTAAAAATAGAACACATTGTTGGGCATGGTGGTGCATACCTGTAATCCCAGTACTTGGGAGTCTGAGATGGGGGATGGCAGGTTCGAGGCCAGCCTCAGCAATTTAGAGAGACCCTGTTTAAAAAAACTAGTAATAATAATAATAGTAAAATAGGTCTGGGGGTGTGGCTTAGAGGTAGAACGCCGGTAGGTTGGATTCCCAGTCTCAGTGCCCCCCCCCTCACACACACACACACACACACACACACACACACACACACACACACACACAGAGCCAGACTGGGCTTTGATCATTTGCATGGTTTTCTTTCTTTCGTTTCCATTTTCTCTTCCTGCTGTTGTGTGGTCTCCAGCAAATGTCTTTCTCTTTCTGGGGTTCTGTTTCATTTGTATGACGAAGGAGCTTGGTTTGGCTGATCCAAAAGCCAATTTAATTTTTCTCCCATAACTGCTACTGCTGGCTCAGCCCCTGAAGGTGTGACCTGCTCGGAGGTGAGAAAACAGGAGGTGAAAGTCAGCGCGGCCCCTTGTCTCTGCCTTGGCCAGGAGCGGACAGCCACCGTCCTTCCAGGTTCCCCACGCAGCGGCGCCTGGGGCGTTTCTCGGCTTTCCTACCTAGGTCTGGGACCAACGCAGCGCGGGTCTGCGGTCACCATGGCGACCCGCGGCCAGTGTAGCATCGTTTTCCCCCTAGCGGACATTCAGAGGACCTGCAGCTCCCTTGTGTTTTGCTCACAGTTGAGTCCAGAGAAATGGCTAGCTGGCTAGCTACCAGGCACCTGTACCACTTGCTACTGCCCTGAGCGCTGGCTTCAGGCTTCTCCCACCTCGCCTTTCAGCTAGCCCAGCTCCCCCCCGCCGGGGGCCAGGCTACTTTGGCTTGGTTGCCATGGTGCATGTGGATGAGTTTCTCCCTCGACTTCCCTCTCCCTCCCTTCACACTTTCCACCGCTAGCTTTTAGGGATGGGGAGGTAATTACACCCTCTTACTACCCGGGGTACTTATTACTTTGCTGCCTTGATGTATTGTTTTTTCTTTTTTAATACATCAACCTTCTGACTAGACCTTACGAGGTCAAAACGCCAGAGGAAAATTGACTTGAAGGAACATTGGACCACTGAGGAAAAGGCTTGCCTCAGTTATTTCACACAAAGGCCATCAGCTGTTCCCATAAAAGGAGAGCTGAGGCACCTCTCCAAGGTCTCACCTGTGGAGAGGATTCATTGCCATGGATGAAGCTGTTTCAACCAGTACTTCAGAGGGGCCACCGACAGGACTTCCCCATCAACACTGGATGAGGTTCTCCTGGTCTGGTGATGTATAGAGCTTTCTCTTGTGATTTTGCATGCTTCTGTGACCTTGATTTAGTATGTTGAAGCGGAGTTTTCTTCTATCTTATTTTATTTATTGTTATTAAGCCAGGCATGGTGACACACCTGTAATCCCAGTATTTGATGGTTTGAGTCAGGAGGGAATCACAGGTTCAAGGACAGCTTCGGCAACATAGAGAGACTCTCAGCAACCTAGTGAGATCTTGTTTAAAAAAAAAAAGGCTAGGGGTGTATCTCAAAGGTAGAGGATTCAATCCCTAGTACCAATAAATAAATAGTTATTAAACTGTCTTATACTTGTGTGTGTGTGTGTGGTACTGAGGATCAAACACAGGGGATTCTACCTGTGAGTTACATCCCAAGCCCTATTTTTTTGAAACAGGGTATCTTTAAGTTACTGAGGCCCTTGCTAAGTTGCAGAGGCTGTCCTCAAACCTGCAATCCTCCTGTCTCAGCCTCCCAAGTACTGGGATGACAGGTGCACACCACCACTCCCGGCTCGTCTTATATTTTTGTTATGTGGAAATGGTTTCATTTTCACCTATGGATCCCAACCATTAAGTAAAGCAGTTGCCCTGACCCAATAGCCCCAAGCATTCACTCCTTCCATCCAAGATCCTGGAGACTTAAGAAGGGTTATCATCTGGGGTACTCAGCTGGGGTGGGCAGCAATAAGGTTGGTGACAGAGTGTGCTGGGGGCAGCACATGGGAGAAGGGGGACCCACCCACCTGAGTCAGACGCAAAGGCTTCCTGGAAGAAGTGGTGCCTAAGTCAGGCGTGGTGGCGCAAGCTTGTAATTCCAGTACTTGGGAGGCTGAGACAGGAGGATTACAGGTTCGGGGCCAGCCTCAGCAAGACCTCAGTGAAACTCTGTTTGAAAATAAAAAATAAAATAAGGCTGGGGTTGTAACTTGGAGGTAGACTGCCTCTGGGCTCAACCTGCAGTACCACAATAATAATAATAATTAATAATAATAAGGATGATGATGATGATGA
The DNA here is from genome assembly GCA_004027655.1 of Graphiurus murinus. Classification (NCBI taxonomy): domain Eukaryota; kingdom Metazoa; phylum Chordata; class Mammalia; order Rodentia; family Gliridae; genus Graphiurus; species Graphiurus murinus. The sequence goes on from PVLC010011068.1 coordinate 23,772, forward strand.
TGATGATGATAAGTTGGGGTGTGTGTGTGTGTGTGTGTGTGTGTGTGTGTGTGTGTGTGTGTTACTAGGGATTGAACCCAGGGGCATTCCACCTCTGAGTTACACCCCCAGCCCTATTTTTTATTCTTTATTTTGAAACAGGGTCTCACTAAGTTGCTGAGGGCCTAAGTAGCTGAGGCTGGTCGAGAGCCTGTAATCCTCCTGTCTCAGCCTCCCAAGTACTGGAATTACAGGCTTTCGCCACCACGTACCTCCCCTTGGTACTGGGCGTGCACTACCACGCCTGGCATGATGATGATGATGGTGATGGTGAAAGAACTAGTGCCTGAATTGAACCTTGAAGGGGAGTGGGCACCTGGCTGATGGCAGGTGTTCATGTATTAAGGGAGGACTTCTCTTTAGGGTCTGCCTTCCCAAGGGTGTCATTCCTCACTAGGGGACCTCTGATCTTGCATCCCCTTCCTGCCTTTTCCTCCTCTCATCTGCCCCCTTTCCCTGGCCAGTCTTCCCCAGCTCCATGACTGTAACAAACCTCCCCTTGGTACATGTGGTCCCTTCTGCCCGGCCACATGCAGTCCCTTCTGCCTGGACTTACTGCCTATCTGGTGAAGTTATTCATCCTTCAAGACCCAGCTTGGTGGTTGCCCCTTCCTAGTGCCTTCCCTGAACCACTTTCAATCATGCATCCTTTTCCACAAACCAACAAGTGTTAGGCCAGGAAATAGGCCTACATTGTAACTTTGTTTCCTTGTCTGTGCTCCAGCTGGCCAGGATATCCTGCAGACTGCTGGAGGATGAACTATGTTTTTTTTGTTTGTTTGTTTTGTTTTTTGGTACTGGGGATTGAACCCAGGGGCATTCTACCTCCGAGCTATACCCCCAGTCCTAGTTTTTATTCTTTATTTTGAAACAGGATCTCACTAAGTTGTGGAGGGCCTCTTTAAGTAGCTGAGGCTGGCCTCGAACCTGGATCCTCCAATCTAATCCTTCCAAGTACTGGGATTTCAAGTGTGTGCCACCACGCCCGGCTGAACTGTGTCTTTTCTTAATCCTCCTGCTTTAACATTCATTCCATGGATGGATGGATGGATGGATGGATGGATGGATGGACGGACGGACGGATGGCTATAAGCACAGCTTCTCTTTGCAAAACAACAAACATGTTGTGTTGACATGGCTGGTATTCTCTGACTCCCAGGCCTGTCCTCTGACACTGTCCCAAAGGTACAGTGCCCAGATCTTATTAAATTAAAGAGAATTAAAATTTGCTTGAAATAACCACAGACTCCCCCGCTCTCTTGAGCCTGCAGTGACCAGATTCCATCTCCTCCAGGCACAGAAGGCTGACATTTCGTTGCAAAGTCATTTTCTTCTCATTTCCTTATGTTGCTAAAATATTCTATTTCTTTTCACTTTCCCTTGGTGCCCCCATTACTCACGTTTAGTTAAATTTATCTGCTGCCATTTAATCATCTGAGAGAGGCTCGCTGGTGTAGACATTCCTGGGGCACCGCTTTTCCTGCTCAGACCATCTGTCTCCTCCTGGGCCACACCCAGAACAGAACCCAGACCCCTCCACTGAAGGACAGGGATGCCAGGTTACCTCTGGACCCCGGGTCCCTCCCCAGGGCACCTCTTATTCCAGGGTCCCCCCTTCTCCATAGCTCCCAATGCCCCCCTCTCTCCAGCTTCTTCCCTTTAGCTTCTTCTTCTTTTTTTCCTTTTTTCAGTATTGGGGATTGAACTCAGGGACATTCTACCTCCGAGCTACACCCCCAGCCCTATTTTTTATTCTTTATTTTGAAACAGGGTCTCACTAAGTTGCTGCGGAGTGCCTCACTAGGTAGCTGAGGCTGACCAAGAACCCGGATCCTCCAGTCTCAGCCTCCCGAATGCTGGGATTACAAGCGTGCGCCACCATGACCGGCTCCCTTTAGCTTCTTGGAGCATGGTTTTCATTTTGCCTCTAGACTTGGCACTTCTGGGTCCCCCTGCATCACATTGATATAGAGGCCTTATTCTTCTCTCATGAGGGTGTGTGTGTGTTGTGGTACTGGGGATGGAACCCAGGTGCATCCTACCTCTGAGCTATAACCCCAGCCCTATTTTATTTTATTTTTATTTTTTGTGAAACAGGGTCTTACTAAGTTGCTGAGAGCCTTGCTAAGTTGCTGAGGCCAGCTAGGAACCTGTAATTCTCCTGTCTCAGCCTCCCAAGTACTGGGATTACAGGAGTGCGTCACCACGCCCAGTTTCTCATGAGGTGTGTGTGTGTGTGTGTGTGTGTGTGTGTGTGTGTATGTGTGTGTGTGTGTGTGTGTGTGTTACTAAGGATTGAACCCAGAGGTTCAATCAGCTCCTTCTGAGCTACACTCCCCACCCCCAATCCTGTCTCTCTCTCTCTCTCTCTCTCTCTCTCTCTCTCTCTCTTTCATTTGTGGTACTGGGGATTGAAACCAGGGGCATTCTACCTCCATGCTACACCTCCAGCCCTATTTTTTAAAATTCTTTATTTTGAAATGGGGTCTCACTAAGTTGTGGAGGGCCTCACTAAGTAGCTGAGGCTGGCCGCAAACCTTCGATCCTCCAGTCTCAGCCTCCCAAGCACTGGGATTACAGGCGTGCGCCACCACACCCAGTTTCTCGTGAGGTTGAGAGTAAGTCCTTAAAGGCACAAAATATCCAGCAGGGAGGCCAGTGTGGGGGCTGTTGGGTGCCTGCACAGGACATTCCACACCCACCATGTCCCTGTAGCTGGCTGGGACACTATCTTCCTTCCCACCTATCCACATAGTGTAGGGAAGGAGAGCTTTCTGCTTCTTGGAGACTGTTGGAAAAGACCAGAAAGGCAGGTTTTGGAATGAGTGGAACCCCAGTTTGGCCTGTCATTCACAGTGTCACTTGGGAACTTGGGGCTGCACTTAGGACTGTGCAGGGCAGGGGAGGCAGGGCCAGAAGCCCGGGCTGGCTGCATTTCCAGGGCATTTACAGCAGGGGAATGCCAAGATCGTGAGGGCAAAGGGTGGGTTTGTTTCAGGTGGGCAACAGGGAGTCACTGGCACGAGAGAGCCAGCGTGAAGGCGTCTTAGAGCCGGATCAAGAAACCCCCTAGAGGAGCTAAAAGACCTCTTCAGAAAGAAGCTACAAGCCTGGACGTGGTGGCACACGCTTGTAATCCCAGCATTTGGGAGGCTGAGACAGGAGGATCCAGGTTCACGGCCAGCCTCAGCTACCTAGTGAGGCACTCCAAAACTTAGTGAGACCCTGTTTCAAAATAAAGAAAAAAAAATAGGGCTGGGGGTATAGCTCGGAGGTAGAATGCCCCCGAGTTCAATCCCCAGTACCGCAAAAAAAAAAAAAAAAAAAAAAAAAAAAAAGAAAGAAAGAAGCTAGAAGTTACTGCTGGGCCAGGGGGTCAAGAGGGGGCTTAAGGGACTTTAGTTACATCGAAGGGTAAAGGGAAAAGTAGCTCTGTAAGGTAAATTTAAGAGACAAAGGGAGCCGGGCGTGGTGGCGCACGCTTGTAATCCCAGCATTTGGGAGGCTGAGACCGGAGAATCCAGGTTCGAGGCCAGCCTCAGCTACCTAGTGAGGCACTCCGCAACTTAGTGAGACCCTGTTTCAAAATAAAGAATAAAAACTAGGGCTGGGAGTATAGCTCGGAGGTAGAATGCCCCTGAGTTCAATCCCCAGTACTGCAAAAAAAAAAAAAAAAAAAAAGAGAGAGACAAAGGGAGCTGGGCATGTGGTACATGGCTGTAATTCCAGTCCTTGGGAGGTTGAGATAGGAGGATTGCAAGTTTGAGGCCAGTCTCAGCAATTCTGCAAGGTACTCCGCAACTTAGCAAGACCATTTCAAAATAAAATAGGGCTGTGGGAGGAAGGTAGCTCAGAGGTAGAACCTCCTCTGGGTTCAATCTCCAGTACCAAACAAAACAAACAAACAAAAACAACAAAAAAAAGGACAAGGAAGCCAAAGATAAATTGCTTTATAGTTATATTTTATGAGTCATATTTATAGGGCTACATATACATGATCTCATTTGATTTTTTTCTTTAATGAAATATACTTTATTCTTGTGTCAATTCAAAACATATTCATCTTTCTAGAACAAGATCCTATCTCCAGCCTACCCTCATTTATATTTTCTATGATCTCCAGTTGCATCTAGGTCAGAGGATTTATTATTCTTATTATTTCCCAAATAGTTTATGCTCTCAAACTCTTATCTCATTTAATTTTCACAACAACCCTGGGAGGGAAGGACTCTTGTTCTTCCCATTCCATGTCTGAGAATCAGAAATCAAGGAAGTGGTCTAAGGGCAGACCGAGGCATGTGGCAAAGTCAGGGTTCACTGGAAAAGTCGGGCCTGGGCTCAGGTGGGGGTTCAGGCAGTGAGGGTGTCCTGAGTTCAAGGGGCTCCAGCAGCCCTCCCTCCATCTCCACCTCCACCATCTTTTTTTTTTTGGTGGTACTGGGGATTAAACCTAGGTTCTCAAGCATGTTAGGCAATCCTCTATGACTGAGATACATCCCCAGCCCTTTTTATTTTATTTTGAAACAGGGTCTCACTAATTTGCCCAGGCAGCCTCAGACCTGTGATCCTCCTGCCTCAGCCTCCCAAGTTGCTGGGACCACAGGCACACACCACCGTGCCTGGTTTACCACCTCCCATTCTTAAGTATGGAAAACTGTTTAGATGCCCTCTAAGTGGGGTCTCCTGACAACGACAGACCAGTGGCTCTGTGACTCATCAAGACTTTGACAAAAGCATATGAAGCACCCTGTCTTGTGGTGTCTTCCATAAGGGACCAGAGGGGATCTTCCTGCTTGATAGTGGTTCTTGAACTACTGAGTCAAGTGTCAAGACCAGAATTTATGAGCCCAGAGCTTTGTCTGTGTGAGCGCAGTTTTTTTTTTTTTTTTTTTTTTTTTTTTTTTTTTTTTTTTTTTTTTTTTTTTTTTGTGTGTGTGTGTGTTGGGGAGGGGATGGTCAAGAACGGAGGGAGTATCTTCAGGGAGGCGGTGTCCAGAGCCAGGATATAAGTGAAGAGCCCAGGCCAGGGCCTGGAGGACCCCACCTATGACTAGACAGTCCCCAGGAGGCCTGGCCGGCATTCATATCTGACTCCCTCTGAGATTCCCCAGGTCCTTGGGGTGACACCTTCTAGCTTGTAAAGTTGGCTGTTGACAGTTTTAGTTTCACATCAACACATCCTTGACCAAGACAGAAAGTCTAAAAAACAGGATTCATGGAACACTTATAATTCCTGCATGTATCAGAATCTTCTTTTCTGAAGCCCGGTATGGTGGCGCACGCTTGTATTCCCAGCATTCGGGAGGCTGAGACAGGAGGATCTGGGTTCACAGCCAGCCTCAGCCACCTAGTGAGGCCCTCCGCAACTTAGTGAGACCCTGTTTCCAAATAAAGAATAAAAAATAGGGCTGGGGGTATAGCTCAGAGGTAGAATGCCCCTGAGTTCAATCCCCAGTAACACACACACAAAAAAATCTTTTTTCTTTCTAAAAAAAATTTTTTTTTTGCAGTACTGGGGATGAAACCCAGGAGTATTTCTACCTCTGAGCTATACCCCCAGCCCTATTTTTTATTCTTTGTTTTGAAACAGTGCCTCACTAAGTAGCTGAGGCTGGCTGTGAACCTGCGACCCTCCTGTCTCAGCCTTCCAAGTATTGGGATTAGAAACGTGAACCACCACACCAGGCCAGATTCTTCTTTTTTTGTGTGTGTGTGTGTGGTACTGGGGATTGAACTCAGGGGCATTCTACCTCCGAGCTATACCCCCAGCCCTATTTTTTATTCTTTATTTGGAAACCGAGTCTCACTAAGTTGCGGAATGCTTCACTAGGTAGCTGAGGCTGGCCTCGAACCTGGATCCTCTGGTCTCAGCCTCCCAAATGCTGGGATTACAAGCGTGCGCCACCATGCCCGGCTCAGATTCTTCTTTTCTCAATGCCACTTGCTTGTGGTTATTGGACCTCCCACAAGAATGCCACGTGTCTCCAAGAAGCTCACAGGCCCCCGGCCTCCTTCCTGCCGTTTGCTTCCTTGAGCTATAGTTTGAAACTCTGGTTGGAATTTAAAACCCACTGTGAGGCATTAAGAGGTGGGACCAGGAGGGGCCTTTAAGAGATGATTAGGAGCGTGGTGCGGTGGCGATGCCTGTAATCCCAGTATTTGGGAGGCTGAGACAGGAGGATCCCTTAGCTTTTGATGAGTCTCTGTTTCTAAGTAAAAATGAAATAGGGCTGGAGGAGGAGCTCAGAGGTAGAATGCCCCTGGGTTCATTCCCCAGCATCCTCCTCCCTCCCCCCCCCCCAAAAGGTCCTGAGGGTTCTGCCCTGGTCAATGGAACCACCCATTCATGGATTAGTGGATTAATGGGTTAACAGGTAATTTCAAGAGTCGGTCTGCCATAAAAGTCAGCTTGGCTTTGACTGTGTGTGTGTGTGTGTGTGTGTGTGTGTGTGTACGTGTGTGTGTACTGGGGGTTAAACCCAGGGGCTTCCACCTCTGAGCTACACCCCCAGCCCTTTTTATTTTATTTTGAAACAGGGTCTCACTAAATTGCTGAGGGTGGCCTCAAACCTGTGATCCTCCTGTCTCAGCCTCTCAAGTACTGGGATTACAGGCATGCACCACCACATCCAGATGGCTCTGACTCTCCTATGAACCCCTCTTGGCCATTTGCTGCCTCAGGACACTGCAAAGTTCCCACCAGAAAGAAGGCCTTCACCAGATGTAGCCCCTTGACCTCAGTCCTCCCAGCCCCCCAAACCATGAGCTGAATAAACGTTTATTCTACCCCACCCTACCTCAGTAGTAGGTATTGAACCCAAAGATGTTCTTTTATTTATGTATTTATTATTATTATTATTACTATTTTTTGCGGTACTGGGGATTGAACCCAGAGGCATTCTACCTCCAAGCTACACCCCCAGTCCTATTTTACTTTTTATTTTGAAACAGGGTCTCACTAAGTTGTAGAGGGCCTCACTAAGTAGCTGAAGCTGGACATGAACCTGCAATCCTCCTGTCTCAGCCTCCCAAGTACTGGGATTACAAGGGTGCACCACCATGCCCGGCTTTATTATTTTGAGACAGGATCTTGCTAAGTTGCCCAGGCTGGACTTGAACATGTGATCTTCTTGCCTCAGCCTTCTGAGTAGCTGGGATTATAGATATGCTCTACTGTGTCTAGCCAACCTTTATTCTTTACCAACTACACAATCTCAGATGTAAGGGCAGCCCATGTCATGTGGCATTCGGCACTCACAGGCTCTGACCTTTTTGGGTCAAATATGACCCCTCCACCCTAGGCAAGCTGGTGGGTCGGTCAAGGAAAGGCCTACCTCCCTCCCCCGCAGCTCCCATTGGCTCCCACCCCAGCTTTACCTCCTTATCTGACCTTCCCATATATACTATTGTGTGTTCAAATAAAGCTGAGATCCTGCAGTGCTTGGTTGCTGACTAGACTCCGGCTCGGTGCGGTTTTTTAGGGGGTTATCTCGACTCCCCAGGATGATGGACCCCGCCGTGACATTCTCCTTCTTGCTTGGCCCCGGCAGACGAAGCGGCTGGCCCGCTTGGTTTACCCCATGTTGCGTGGGATGCAACACTCAGGTACTCTGTTATAGCAACAGAAAACAGACTAAGACACCTTGGAATTGATAGAAAAAAATGAGCAGACTGGCCTAAAAGCAACCCCCCAGTAGAGACACATGGGTGTTGTTTATAGTAGGGATGAATTAATTTTTAAGGGGTTTTCTTAGCCTCTTAGGCCATGTCTGTCTGGTGGTTAGGGGCTCAGAGGCAGCCAATGTCGGACTGGTTCTGAAAGAGGAGTCTTTATGTGTGTGATACTGGAGATTGAACCCAGGGGCCTTCTACCTCTGAGCTATACCCCCAGCTCTATTTTTTATTCTTTATTTTGAAACAAGGTCTCACTAAATTGCAGAGAGCCTCACTAAGTAGCTGAGGCTGGCTTCGAACCCACATCCTCCCGTCTCAGCCTCCCAAGTACTGGGATTACAAGGGTGCCCCACCACGCCCGGCTATGAAGGAGGGGTCTTGAGTTTTTCTCTTTCCTGCACCTCTGGCAGAGACCACATCTCTGTGGTCCAGTGGGTGTTGTTTTCTACCAGAAGCTTCTCTTTCATTGTTTCCAGTGAAGGGGTTTCAGCAGGTGCTGAAAAGTCCGAGGCGGCAGAGGGTGAACTGCCGTAAGACAGTGTGTGTCTGGCATCTAATTTGATTTGACTTGTTTTCCTGGCCACGAGAACTCAAGAGCCAGGAGTAAAAAGCACAGGCAGCAGGGTGACAGCTCTCTGCGTGGGTCCTGGCTCTCTCTATTCCCCCAGGGTTCACACTCAGACACAGAGAGATGGGAAGGGAGCCTGTCCAAGAACGCACAGCAAGCACCCATGGCATGGGAGGCTGGATTTGATTTTATATGAAAAGCCCCAGAAAAACCTCTTCCCCAAACTTGCCGCGATCAGACATTTATTAAGCCTGAGTTAGACTGGGCCAGCTCTCCTGGTCATCTAAAATTGGCCTGAAAAATAAAGTAATTTGTGGTTGTCAGATTCTAAATTAAATGATTCAAATACTACTTTGGCTGATTAAAGGACTTGATTCAATTTCCTCTTGACCACACGCTCTCCTGTGAGAGCAAGAGAGATACTGTTTCTGGAAGAAATGCAATATTCAGAGATCGTTGACCTAATCTAATGGATGGTGTTTATTAAATGTGGTCTCCCCTTTTTTCTTTAATGAAAGGTGAGACTAAAGAGGGAGGAGGAAGTGACTTGATGTTTAACTGTGAGTGACCCTCTCCTGCTAGGATTCTAGGTAGGAGCCATAAGGGGCACCAGGCTAGGTGCCTGAGAATTTTTGTGTGTGTGTATGTGTGGCACTGGGGATTGAACCCAGGGGCATTCTACTTCTGAGCTACACCACCAGCCCTATTTTTTATTCTTTATTTTGAAACAGGGTCTCACTAAGTTGCAGAGGGCCTCACTAAGAATTTGAGACTGGCTACAAACCTGTGATCCTCCTGTCTCAGCCTCCCAAGTACTGGGATTACAAGTGTGTACCACCACGCCTGGCATCTGAGAAAAAATTTTAAGGATCCTGAAAAACCTCTAGGTAACAATAACAGCCAGGAGTGGTGGCATATGCCTGTAATCCTGGTACTTGGGAGGCTGAGACAGGAAGATCGCAGGTTCGAGGACAGCCTCAGCAACATAGCAAGGCCCTGCTTCAAAATAAGAAATAAGCCAGGCATAGTGGCGCATGCCTATAATCCTAGTACTTGGGACATTGAGAAAGGAAGATTGCAGGTTCATGGCCCTCTGCAACTTAGTGAGACCCTTTTTCCAAATAAAAAATAAAAATAGAGTTGGGTATGTAAACCAGAGGCAGAATGTCCCTGGGTTCCATCCCTAGTACCACACACAGGAAAGAAAGAAAGAAAGAAAGAAAGAAAGAAAGAAAGAAAGAAAGAAAGAAAGAAAGAAAGAAAATAAACAGGGCTGGGGGTGTAACTCAGAGGTAGAATGCCCCTGGGTTCAATCCCTAGAACCAAAAAACAAACAATAACAAAAGCCAATAAATAAAACTGAAGCATGAGCCAACAGGGGACCAACAACAACGAAGGACCTGAGTGGTGCCTGAATTGCCCACAGCACCCACTGAAGGATGGTCTTGTGCCAGCCCTGTCAGGACCAGGACCTTGGCCAAGGCAGCCAGTCCAGAGATAGATAACGCCTCCTGGCAAAACTGAGACCAGCTGGCTTGGGGACGTGAATGGAGGAGTCCAGCGATGAGGCGAGCAGCAGCTGGTGCAGGAAATCGAGAGGTGGGGAGATGTTCAGATCAGCAGTATGTTCGGCGATGAGAAAGCAGACACCGTGAGGAAACAGAAGCTGGGACTTGGAAAGGATACTCAGGGGAGGAGGATGGAAGGGGCCGTTGGTCGGGAGAGAGGAGGGCAAGCGTAGGCAGAGAGAGACCTTGTGACCCTGGGAGAGCCATGGAGTGACCCACCGCCCCAGATGGCCCTCACTCCCAGCTTTCTCCTGTTCCAGTTTGGGCTCCTCTTGAAAACAAGCTCGCCTCTCCTCCAGGGGCCAGAGCAGGATCCAAGGCAGCCCAGCTGGACACAGGATCAACAAGAACCTGTTGCATTAAACAACAGAGCCCTTCTCCACCGTCTGAAGCATAAGCTGTTTTTAGAGAGCGATTTATCTAGTCTCAAAGGGATGTGAGGAGACCAAAGCCGTGGGGAAGGAAATGGCCTTTTGGCCCTTGCAAGAAGAAGGGGCAGCACGGGGGAAGAGTCAGGTCCCCCTCCCTGGGGTTACCTCCCTCTGACCCTGCTCTGACCCTGCTTCTACCTCCAGAGGAAAGGAGGCCACAGACTGTAGCCCTGCCCTGATCCTCCTGCCTCTGACAGCTCACTTCACGTTCCAGGTACCTTCAAAGAGCTGGCAAGATAGCAAGCTCCCGGACCTGGGAAGGGAACAAATGCACGGGCACCCCGGAGCCTGCTTGGCCTTGAGTAGGTGCAGATGCCCTCATCCTGGACTCCCTCAGTTTCTTGAATGGATTGTTTTAATTTACATATTTTCATATGTTGAGAAATTAAGTCTCACGTAATGAGTGAGGCCATAGACTCTGGTGCCCTGCTGCTGGGTCAGATACCGGCTCTGCCACTTACCCTGTGACCTCGGGCGGGTCACGCCTCCTCTCGGTGTCTCTCTCTATTGTCTGTAGGATGGGAACAACCTGCCCCTCCCTGGTAGCATCATTTTGTGATTTAAAGGAGCTGAGGCAGCTGAGGACTTGCAACAGATCCTGCCTATACAAACGCCAGCTTGATGTTTTATTGGGCACTTGTGTTTCCTTTCAAATGTTTCTGTTCCTGCCCTTGCCCATTTTAAGGGAGAGGATTCCTCTAATTGACAGGCCCCAACTTCTTAACGCGAGCGCCCCATGGGTCTCTGCTGCGCGTCCGCGGTCGCGCACAGCCTCTAGGGGGCGCCCTGGGCCCGAGCTACCCCGACCTGGCAGCCTCCGGGCGTTGCAGCGGGAGGACTCCGGGTTCACCTGGTCCACCTAGGTTTGTCCCCTCGGGCCTGGATTCTCTCCCAGCCCCCCTATCCAAGGACAGTGAGCTGGAGAGGGGCCCGGCGCGGGCTGCCGGACGCGTTGGAGGGGAAGCGCATCCTCCTCGATGGGTCTCTGCAGCGTCCCACCTTTGAGACCTTGGGCTTCCAAACGGATGTTTGATCATTTGTCATCCGGAACTTTCACCATCCGACAAGCCCACTGCAAACCTGCCGATGCAAGCCGCTGCTCTCCCGAGGGTCTCGGAGGACGTCCCCTCCCCCCCCTCCCCAGCTGTCAGCCTTTTCGGGGTCGCAGTTCTGATTTTTCGCATTAACTTATCCTCGCCCGCGTCTGGGATCCTAGCAACTGGAGACCAAAATTTGGGGCAGGGGCTGTGGGGCCAGGATTCCTGCTTCTGGGCTCAGGGCAGCAGCTCGTACCAGGCGGTGGCCTTAGATGTCAACGCCATGGGTGAGGGATGGAGAGATATGGGGTTTAGGGGCCCTAGAGAGAGGCAGAAGGCGGGCCACAGGGTCCCAGCTGGAAATAAGGGAACAAAAAACATCCACCGGGCTGCGGACCAGAGCCCTCCGTGGGTGCACAGAGGGCAAAGGAGACGCAGGGTGGCCGGTGAGGCTGAGGTGACAGCCTAGTGGCTGGGACTGTACAGGGTCAGGTCTGGACATGGCAGCCTGGATGCGGCAGGGAATAGCCACGGAGGGAGCTCAAGATCTGGAGGAAGAGAGGGTGCCTCACCCCAGCGAAGTTACCAAGAGGGAGGAAGGCAGGTATTTGACAGAAGTGGTGGAGGAAGGCCTAGAATAAGGGCTGGGAAGGGCATCGTGCAAGAGCCTTAAACATTGCATATGGGGTGTTGGTCAAAGGCACAGGAGTAGCCAGGAGTGGTGGTGCAAGCCTGTAATCCCAGCATTTGGGAGGCTGAGACAGGAGAATCGCAGGTTTGAGACTAGCCTCAGCAACTTAGCGAGGCTCTCAGCAGCCTAGTAAGACCCTGTTTCAAAATTTAAAAAAACGTCCAGGAGGGGTGTAACTCAGAGGTAGAATGCCTCTGGGTTCAATCCCCAGTGTGTATATGTGTGTGTGTGTGTGTGTGTGTGTGTGTGTGTGTGTCTCTCTCTCTCTCTCTTTCTCTCTCACACACACACACATCCTTGGTCTCCAGGAATATTGGGGGGGGGGGTCTGGCGAATGAGGAGCAATCCCTAGGGCCTGTGGAGAAGCTGCAGGCCTCAGGGGTCAGCTGGGAAGCAGGAGAAGGAAGGAGAGCTGAGGGAATATCTATGGCAGGTGGACTCTGTTTTCCAGAGCAGGAGGATAGCAAATACAGAGACAGTGAAGAGATATGAGACCGTAGTAAGTGGGAAGACAGAATGGGGTGACCAAGTGGGGAGGCTGGACAGCCCCAGAACATCACATGGGCCCCCAGGCAGGACAGCAGGTGGCAGGGAGCAGGGCAGCAGATTCTGGCCTCTATATGAAAAACCCATCTTCTATTAAGAATCCCCTGCAACCAGGTATGGTAGAGCACACCTCTAATTCCAGTATTTGGGAGGCTCAAGACAGGAGGATCACCAGCCTCAGTAACTTAATGAGATACACAGCAACTTAGTAAAACCCTGTTTCAAAATAAAAAAGGGCCAAGCATAGTGGGGCACACTTGTAATCCCAGTACTTGGGAGGCTGAGACAGGAGGATCCGGGTTCTTAGCCAGCCTCAGCTATTTAGTGAGGCTCTCTGCAACTTAGTGAGACCCTGTTTCAAAATAAAGAATAAAAAATAGGACTGTGGGTGTAGCTCAGAGGTAGAATGCCCCTGGGTTCAATCCCCAGTACCACAAAAAAAAAAAAAAAAAGGCTAGGTGTGATGGGGCGCACTTGTAATCCCAGTACTACTTGGGAGGCTGAGACGGGGGGATTGCAGGTTCATGGCCAGCCTCAGCAACTTAGTGAGACCCTGTTTCAAAATAAGGAATAAAAAATAGGACTGGGGGTGTAGCTCGGAGGTAAAATGTCCCTAGGTTCAATCCCCAGTACTGCAAATAAAAAAATAAATAGGAAAAATGAATAAATAAATAAATAGGCCTGTGGATGTAGGTTGGAGGTGGAATGCCCCTGGGTTCAATCCTCAGTCTCACACACACACACACACACACACACACACACACACACACACACACACAAGAAAAAGAGAGAGGAGACAACCTCCTGCACCATGGCAGATGCTTAAAGGGAGTTGACTTTCACGACACTCACCACGCACCCAGGAGCCCCACGCATGAGAATGCTTCCGGAAGCGTCGAGTACGTAAAGACCCACTGCTTGGCATCGAGACCCCATTAGAGGGAACATTTTATCACAATGGAGTCATGAGTAGGTTGTTTAGTGGTAATTGCTTTCCTAACCCATAGAGAAAATGCATCACAAACCCACCACAATTAACTAAAGTGGTCACATTCCTCTTTTCCGATTGAAAGCTATTTAGAAATGCCAGCAACTGCCTTCCCTTCCAGGTTGTTGTTGTTGTTTCCTCGACTGAAACTTTCTTTCTTTTGCATCTCCTACAGTATTCTAAGTGCACCAGGAGGGAGGCATGAAAAGATGTTTGCCTTTCCAGCTCTGCGGCCAACCATTGCTCAAATAATACCCTCAATGCATAACCTGGGAGCTTAATATCCTCAAATATTTATAATTAGGCAGAAATAGCCCTAAGAAAATGTTCAGATTACTCACAGCTGGGTAATTATCTGCAGCCAATGTTCACCACCTCAGAGCTGCCGCTCAGAGTGTGCGGCACCCCTCTGCCGCTCAGGGCAGGCAGGGTACGTGCATATGTGGGCAGATCCCCAAGGGGTAAAGATGGCATGCAGAGCTCCCAGCTCGCTCTTGCTGGCACATTACAGCCCCCTCCCCTGCTACATGTAAGTTCCCTTTCCTTCCCCAGAGTATGAAAAGTCCAAGCCTGAAACACCAGTGGTGGTCGACTCTACTGGTCACAGGTAAGAAAGAGCCAGTGTGCTGTACAAATACACACGTGAGAGCAACAGTCAACCTTTCCCAACAAATCCTTCAGTCAACCCATGGGATACGTCCCAAATTAAAGAGTCCCCTGGCTGGGCATGATGGTGCATGCCTGTAATCCCAGTACTTGGAAGGCTGAAACAGGAGGATTGCAGGTTGGAGGCTAGCTTCAACAATTGAAGGAGACTCTCAGCAACCTAGTGAGAACTTGTTTCCAAACAATAAAAAGGGCTGGGGGTGTAGCTCAGAGGTAGAACGCCCCTGGGTTCAATCCCTAGTACCACACACACACACAAAAGAGTCCCTCCAGAGGTGTCCTCTGGAGCCCCAGATGCTCTCCCAGGAGGATGCCGTGATCAGATAAATGTGCAAAGCATGGCGCCCTCCACCTTTCTGTGCCTTTGAGAGGCACAGTGCATGCCCTCTGCGGATACATTCTCCCTTCCTATCTCATCTCCCGCTGCTCTCTCTGCTCCATGAATATTTCCAGAAGAATATCAAGAAAATGATTTTCCTGCATAATTACCCGCCTCCTTCCCACCCACCTACGCACATCTTTCCTGCTTCAAAGTGGCAGCTGCTCTGATTTCTTTAAGTGGACGGTGCTCTGCACTTACCAAGCAGGTGGAGTTAAATTAAGGGGGACCTCCAGGCTTGGGGTGAGGACCTTGAGTACCATCCCTCCCTGTGCCGGCCCCCTGCTCCTCTGTCTGGAGGACACCCAGTTGGGGTCTCCTTTTCACTGCCTCTGGGCTGGGGTGCAAGGCTGTGTGTTGGCCCTGGATGGGTCACCGCCTGTTCCTCCTTCCTCTGGACCCAGGCTGCCTTAGTCCTGACCCAGCAGCCTGAGTTTTTTTTTTTTTTCTGGGGTGGGGGTTACTGGGGATTGAACCCAGAGGCATTCTACCTCTGAGCTACACCCCCAGCCCAGTTTTATTTATTTGGAAACAGGGTTTCACTAGGTTACTGAAAATTGTGCTAAGTGGCCAAGGCTGTGATCCTCCTGTCTCTGCCTCCTAAGTACTGAGATTACAAGCATGCACCACCTCACCTAGCTGAACAGTTCTTTAGTGAGATCATCTGGTATACTCTCTGTGGCAGATCACAGGACACCCAGCCCAAACCAGCACAGACAATGGAGAGATTGGATTGGCTCGTGTAATCCAAGAGCCCACAGGGGGTTGAGAGTCCAGTCAAGGCTCTTCGGGGCGCTGCCTCCTCTGCTCTAGAATTCCCCCTCCTGCCTGCCTCTGGGCTGGGCTTCCCCTTCAGCCCTGTCACGCTCAATGCAGCAAAAGTGCTTCAAACCCAGGCCTGCGGTCTGACCCTCGGTCTGACTCTGTGGGCTTTTCTCTAAGTGGCTTCTGCACATGACCAAGAAAGCATCCTCCCAGGGGCTCATCGGAAGTCCCTTCTGGTCTCATTGACCCGACGGGGTCTGATCCAGCCTTGGCTAATCATTCTGGCTGAGTGGATGGGACCCGCTACTGGGCATCAGCTTATGGAGGCCCACAGCTGGGGAGTGGGGAGTGCGAGGTCCCTGCATTGCATGGAGGAAGGGGGTGCACACACAGGTAAACCATGGAAGAAGGAATAGATGCCCAAAGGCTTACAGAGGTGAACGTCCACTTCTCTAGGAACTTATAACCGAGTCCCCTCCCCTTCTCTCTCTGAGGAACAAAGATCTACCTCTTTGTCTGTGTACCTCAACAGAGAGCTTTCCAAGCAAGGGGCTTGCCTGTCTCCTGCACTTGCTGTGTCTGCAGGACTCCGGGCTGGCCATCCCTGTGACCCTCTGTGTGCTTGGAAGGAAAGGATCAGAGGAAGGGAAACAGGAGTGCCACCTTGGCTGCAGGTGGCCCCGGGGTACTGGGTGAGTCAACAGAAATGAGTCAGCCCTGGAATGAATGCAGCCGGGTGGATGAGGAGGACCAGGGTGACACGGACCCTCTCCCACAGGCCTCACTTCTGAGGTCACCCGGGGGAAGGAGAGTTTTCACTGCTAGAGCGGCAGGTGCCCGTCACGTAAGTGTTTCGCTGCGCGGGGCTGCAGAACAATTCAGAGAAAGTCTGGAAGCACTAGGGGCCGCAATGGGCACTGTGGAGTCTACACATGGACCAGGTGCAGCTGGTCCCTGCTCTGCAGAGGCACGCTGGGGAGATTCAGGTCACAATAAAGCCAGGATGAAAATAATGGAAGCCTGTCAGGAGAAGTGGGGGCAGCTCCCTCACTGCCAGGCTCCCGTGCGCTTCTCTCTCTCTCTCTCTCTCTCTCTCCCTCTCTCTCCCTCTCTCTCCCTCTCTCTCCCTCTCTCTCCCTCTCTCTCCCTCTCCCTCTCTGTCTACGGCCAGAAAGAGCCCCCGGGTGCCCTCCAGAATGGCAAGGTGCACAAGACAATATTTTTCTTTTATAAGCAAATGATTTGTGACAAATCTCTCCAACCCTGCCTGTTTCCACCTTAGATGCTAAGGAGAGAGTGTCTCCCACGTTTTCCTTGTGAAGAAGTGGGTACCTTGGACACAATGTTCTTCTCCCTCGAGGACTCTTTTCAGTAAAAGGAATACATTTTTTTTCTTCTTCTTGACTAAAAAAGACTGTCATTCCAAATTTTTGGATCCAGGTTTAATATGTTGCTTAACTCTCGGTGCCAATTCCTGCCAGCATCTGCCTGGGGTTAGTATGCCGCCCAAGTGAACCTGTGTGTCACACACATCTGCCGGCTTCTTTGGCCAAGAGGATGCTTCTGCTACCCAGAGATGGCTGTTCAACTGAGCACTGCTGGCTGCCCTGGCCAGCCCCGAGGCCCCTTGCTGAATTCCAGAAGGGATTTTCTCTTCTTGGGGCCCAGAGATCAGTCCTGACAAGGCTCGTGTCAAATGTTGGCAAATGTCAGGAGAGTCTCAGTGAGTTGTGAGACTCATTAACCTAGTGAGACCCTGTTTCAAAATAAAATATGTCTGGGGGGTGTAGCTCCAGGTAGGAGGTGGAATGCCCCTGTTCACTCCCCAATAAAACACACACACACACACACACACACACACACACACACACACACACACACACACAGATTTCCTATGAGCCAGCTGGGTGTGGTGGCGCATGCCTGTAACCCTAGTACTTTGGAAGTCGAGACAGGAGGATTGAAGGGTTGGAAGCCAGGGGGATCAAAGGGTTGAAAGCCAGGGGGATCAAAGGATTGGAGGCCAGCCTTGGCACCCTAGTGAGACCCTGTTTCAAAATAAAAAATAAGAGCTGGGCGTGGTGGTGCACGTTTGTAATCCTAGTTTTTGGGAGCTGAGACCAGAGGATCCAGGTTCGAGGCCAACCTCAGCTACTTAGTGAGGCTCTCTGCAACTTAGTGAGACCCTGTTTCAGAATAAAGAATAAAAAATAGGACTAGGGGTGTAGTTTGGAGGTAGAATGTCCCTGGGTTTAATCCCCAGTACCGTAAAAAAAAATTAATTAATTAAAATAAAAAATAAAATTGGGCTGGGGTATATTCACAGATAGAATGCCCTTAGGTTCAATTACCAGTAACACCAAAAAAAAATTTTTAAAGATTTTCTAAAGGCAGGCATGGTGGCACACGCCTGTAATCCTTGTACTTGGGAGACTGAGACAGGAGGATTGCAAGCTTCGAGGACAGCCTTAGCAAGTAGTGAGACTCTCATCAATCTAGTGAGACCTTGTTTCCAAATAAGAAATAAAATTGAAAGTAGAATGCTTCTGGGTTCAATCCCCAGTATCACATAAAAAAAAATTTCATTTTCTATGAACCAAATCCAAATAAGTCCCAGCTGTGGGATGATATAGCCAGCAAGGTACACATGGAGTTTCCAGTGCTCCCTGGGCCGGCTGCGCTGCTAGAGCACACATGTCCAACAGGAGAATGTACACGTGGTGCCCTCTGCCTTTAAGGCTTTCTTGCCAGACATGAGAGGAGCTCCTGAATAAATCACAGAGGCTTTTGTGGGAGAATTCCCAACAACTTTCAAGTTCATCTCATTTGTTTGATGAGTGAACAGAGACCTAGAAAGGCTAAAGCGTGGTCCAGGAAGATGTTAAAGTAGAGAGGGGCACACTGTGACCTCCAGGGTTCATTGCTATCAGAGGGAATTAGGAGAAAGACCCATGGTATCAGCTGACAGTGGAGAAACCTGGATAAATCACCTGCACAGGGCTAAATGCTTTCTGCTCGCTGTCTTTTTTTTTTTTTTTTTTTTTTTTTTTGCAGTACTGGGTATGAAACCCAGGGGCATTCTACCTCTGAACTACATCCCTAGCCCTATTTTTTTATTCTTTATTCTGAAACCAGGTCTCACTAAGTTGTGGAGGGCCTCACTAAGTAGCTGAGGCTGGCCACGAACCCGGATCCTCCGGTCTCAGTCTCCCAAATGCTGGGATTACAAGCGTATGCCACCACGCCCGGCTCTGATCACTGTGATTTACTAGGTGACCAACCATCCTAGCTTGTCCAGGACTGTGGAGTTTCCTCCAATGCAAAGTGTGCAGTGCAAAAATGTGCAAAAGTCCCAGAAAACAGAATAAGTTGTTTCCCCCACAACAAACCCTCTTAAAACTTTATGGGCTGAAACCGGGCGTGGTGGCGCACGCTTGTAATCCCAGCATTCGGGAGGCTGAAACTGGAGGATCCAGGTTCGAGGCCAGCCTCTGCTACCTAGTGAGGCACTCCACAACTTAGTGAAACTTGGTTTCAAAATAAAGAATAAAAAATAGGGCTGGGGGTGTAACTCGGAGGTAGAATGCCCCTGAGTTCAATCCCCAGAACTGAAAAAAAAAAAAAAAAACAAACTTTATGGGCTGGGTGTGGTGGTACACGCCTGTAATCCCAGTACTTGGGAGGCTGACAGGAGGATTACGAGTTTGAAGCCAGCCTCAGCTACCCAGCAAGGCTCTGAGAAACTTAGTGAGACCCTGTTTCCAAACAAAAAATAAAATGGGATAGGGAGTATAGCTTGGAGATGGAGGCCTCTGGGTTCTATCCCCAGTACCACCACCACCAAAAAAAAAAGTTATGAAAGGAACACTATTTCTGCTTCCTTTTGGGGGGGAGAGGGTACTGGGAATCAAACTTAGGAGTGCTCTACCACTATACTACATCTCCAGCCTCTCTTTATTTTTAGAGACAGGGTCTTGCTAAAATTTAGAGACAGGGTCTCACTAAAATGGACTCAGATTTGTGATCTTCCTGCCTCAGCCTCCCAAGTTGCAAGGATTACAGGTATGTAATCCTACTTCCATTTTTAAGATAGGAACACTGAGGTTGGAAAGATACTCCATGACTTGTTTAAAGTCTCAGAGCCATTAAACAATAGAAGCAGCATTGGGACCCAGGAAATTGAACTCCAGAGCCTGCCATCTTAACACTAAGTTATAACAGGGACATTTTTTGTTGTTGTTATACTGAGGCTTGAACTCAGGCATTCTACCTCTGAACTACACTCCCAACCCTATTTTATTTTTTATTTTGAAACAGGGTCTCAGTAAGTTGCAGAGGACCTCACAAGGTTGCTGAGGTTGACCTTGAACCTGCAATCCTCCAGTCTCAGCCTCCTAAGTACTGGGATTACGATTGAATGCCACCACGCCCAGCAACAGGGACCTTTTCTAAAAGACAAGGGGTCTTGCAAAATTCAGTTGGAGCAGATTGCATTTATTTGAGAAAGCCCTCCCCACCCCACTCTCCAGGAAGAGGGTCTAGGTCACTCATCTGATTTTCAAAAAGGACCAGGACCCCATACAGGATGACAAAAAGATCTGGGGATGGCACAGCAAAGTCCTCATGCTAAGCTCACTTCCCCCTAATTCTGAAGATAGAAAGTGCTCAGCTGTGAGATCAGGACTGGTCTCCAGCCCAGGACAGGGGCTGAGCAGAGCTGCCGAGGGGCCTACGGAGTTGTGAAATCCCCTTCCCTGAAAGTGCTTTCGAAGGGGAGGATCCCCTGTTCAGCTGCTATGACTCAAGTTTGACTTTTGTGACACTCTTGGAATGTGACCCCTTGAAGACCCCGATTTGGGGAGGCAGGAAGCAGCTCCAAGCTTCACCAGCTCTGTGAAGCCACTTCCTCCTCTGCTAGCTTTAGTCAGCAATTAGCAGAGGGCTTCAGGGTTCCACTGGGAAGGGCCGACCTAAAATCTACCATATAAACCAGGCGTGGTGGCACAGGTCTGTAATCCCAGTTCTTGGGAGGCTGAAACAGGAGGATCGCGGGTTCAAGGCCAGCCTCAGCAATTTAGCAGGACCTTGTTTCAAAAAATATATATAAATAGGGTTGGGGGTGTAGCTTGAATGCTCCTGGATTCAATCCCCAGTGCCAACAAACAAATAAACAATCTATCATATAACATATAAGCTAATATTCCCTGGATACTTACAGTTTGAATCTCTGTGCTAAGTGCTGCACATGGGAGAGATTCTTCATTTCTCAGGATAGCCCTAGGAAGTAGATACTGTCAGCACCCTCATTTGACAGGAGAGACTGAGGCTTACAGATGGTAAGAACTGGCCCTGCGACCGGAACCCAAGCAATCTGATGACCGCCATCCCTCTATCGAACACTTGGCTGTTTGCTTCTCCAGCATTTTGGCCCCCGTGGCCTGGTTGACTGCTCCTGCTCCTCCTGTCGAGTCCCAAAGGGCCCTCTGAATGTCCCTCCTCCCACTTGGTGCTTACCCTGTCTGTGGATCTCCTCTGGGGACACTACGGCCATCAGCATGCTGACAGAGATCATCATCCCTTCATTAAGGATGGAGAGTGAGAGGAGAGAGAGAGAGAAAAACAAAACAAGACCTTCTCACCTCCCACCTTTGTATGCCCCCATCCACAGAAAACAAGATCAAGGGAACCTTAGCTCCTCAGCCCTGCAGGGAAGGAGGGAGCTTTATATGCAGAAAGAGAAGAAATCCTGGCTTTGGTGTATGAATTCCGCTTGACATGACTGCAGCCATTTTTTTTTTTTCCCACCAGGGATCGAACCCAGGGGCATTCTACCTCCAAGCTAAACTCCCAGCCCTGTGTATTTTTTGTTTTGAAACAGGGTCTCGCAGGTTGCTGAGAGCCTCACCACATTGCTGAGGCTGCCCTCAAACCTGCTATCCTCCTGTCTCAACCTCCCAAGTGAGGTGATTACAGGTATGGAGCCAGCACACCTGACTGACTGCAGCCATCTTGAATAATAATTGCCACCATTGCGCCAGAGTAATCTTAGTTGGTTTTTCCTGCATCGTTTCCCAGCAGACTATACACAGACAAAACCAACAGAATGGAGCTGTACAACTAGACCCTGACTCCAGGAATGTGCCTCGTTCTGATCCCAGCTTAAAATGAACCAGGTACTTTACAGTTTGAATGAAGCCACTTTTATCAGAACCCCTATATACACCCATTTTTTCTAACCCAAATCGTGGGGGTCCAAGTGCTTCTGCTGACACTTGGGACCACGCCTCTGTCAGTAGGTTCCCCTGTCGATTGCACTCGGTGCAGTTCTAGATCCGGCCTCCTCTCTTTCTTCAGCCTCCCAGCACCTGGGGGCCGGTCCTCATACACTAGGACCAGGCCTGAGACACCTGGCAAGGAAGGGCTCACAGCCCACCAGGCAAACCCCTGGTCCTTCTGCCCACTTTGGCTGGCAGCGTCACTAAGCCACACCACCTAAAGAAGCCTCCTATAAGCTATTGGCTCTTTCTAGTCCCAAACGTCCCCTGAGCTCCAAACTGGCATGTGCAGGACTACTGTGCACAGTTATATAGTTGTTCCCCGCACGAAGGTGCGTGGCCAAGGGAACTACCCAGGACTGAGGTCCAGCTGTGCTCTGACGGCAAGCTGTGTGCCCCGGTGGGGGCTACATTCATCAGGAGGAAGGGATGCCCTTTCTTCATTTGCACAAAGACGCCATCTGGGCCAGAGGAAGCCTTGAGTTGATATCTCTGCCTCTTACATAGTTTGACTTGGCCTCTGACAAGCATCTCAGTCTCTCCATGACCCAGTCTGAACCTTTGATTTCTGCCCCCTCAACCTGCTCCACCCCAGAGTCCTCCTCCACAATGATCAGCGCCCCTGTCCACACAGGTACTTGAGTCAAAATACTGGACTCTTTTTCACTGCCTACTACGTCTAATCCAGCAGCAAGTCGTCAATTTGGCCAGCAGCCTGGTCTCATCCCGGAAAAAAACAACCATCATCATTTTATTTATTTATTTTTGCAGTACTGAGGATTGCACCCAAAGGCATTCTATCTCTGAGCTACACTCTCAGCCCTATTTTTTATTTTCATTTTGAAACAGTGTCTCGCTAGGTTGATGATAGTCTCACTATTTGCTGAGACTGTGATCCTCGAATGTGTGATCCTCCTGTCTTAGCCTCCCAAGTACTAGGACTACAGGCATGCGCCACCACACCCGGCTCAACTATCATCTTTTTCACCTGAACTGTTGCAATAGTCACCTCTTGTGTCACTCCTCTGCTTCGAACCCTCCAGAGGTTTCCCTATGTTCATAGAAGGAGAATGTTGTTATTTGTCAGTTTTCCATGACTGTGACAAAATGCCTGGGATAAACAACTTATAAGGAGAAAAAGCTTTTTTTTGGTTCATAGTTTCAGAGATTCCAACCCAAGGTTGTTTGGCCCTGTTGCCTTTGGGACTGTGGCAGCGTAATACCTCATGGCAGGAACACATGGTAGAGAAAACTGCTCACCTCATGGCAGCCAGAAAGCAAGAGAGGGAGAGAGGAATGAAGGGGCTAGGGTCTCAGTATCCCCTTCAAGGAAACACCCCAGTGACCTAACTTCTTTCCACAAGGCTCCACCTCTTTTTTATTTTTATTTATGTATTTATTTGGTACTAGGGATTGGACCCAGGAGTGTTCTACCTCTGAGCTAGACTCCCAGCCCAGTTTTATTCTTTTTATTTTGAAACAAGATCTCTCTAAGCTGAGGCTGGTTTTGAACCTATGATACTTCTGTCTCAGCCTTCCAAGTACTGGGATTACAGGTGGACACTACCACACCTGGCCAGGCCCCACCTCTTAAAGGTTCCAGTACCTTTCCTTAGTGGTCCAGGCTGGAGACCAAGCCTTCAACACATAGGCCTATGGGGACATTCAAGCCAAACTATAGGGATGTCCAAACTTTGCAGACTACAGAGTGTGGGCTCCTGACCCTCAGCAGAAGCCAGCCAGCCTGGAGCCATCATGAAGATGTGTTGGAGGTAGGAGTTAGAGGGAGAGGGGGTTTGCAGAGGCCGAGCCCAGCTATCCCATACACTGGGTACCAGAAGGTGTGGAGATACAAAGCTTTTGCACAGAATAGGTTCAGGAAGGTTAGGGAGGTGCAGTGAGGAGCTGAAAGGGACAGATCTCACTGGCTTTATGGACCAGGTCCAGGAATCTGGACCTTACCCTTAGGGCAATAGGGAGCCAGAGATCATTGAAGACAGGGAGTGCCATGGTCCAATTCATGTGCTCTTACGTTCATTACAGCTCTAAGTGTGGCAAATGGATTGGAGAGGCTGGGTCAGACATCTGGAGAGGACTGAACAAGGTCAGAGGTGGTAGAATCAGCAAAAAGGGGGTGGACTGGTGTGAAATTACAGAAATGAAACCAGTGGGTGTGCTATATTGGTCCAAATGCCCTTTGCTGCCCCAATGAGTCACTGAGGCTCGCGGAGGGGGCTGAGCTCCTACTGAGCGCCTGGGCCCATGCTGGGTCTGCCCACTTGTTTTCCCATGATCCTCCAGTGACCCTTGAGGTGGGAATCACCGTCCCCATTTGGCCAGCGAAGGGCAGACTCAGAGAAGCCTGGTTATGCCGGGCATGGTGGTGCACACGTGTAATCCCAGTACTGGGGAGGCTGAAACAGGAGGATCATGTGTTCCAAGCCAGCCTTAGCAATTTAGTGAGGCTCTCGGTGACCTAGAGAGACCCTGCTTCCAAATAAAAATAAAATAGGGCTGGTGATGTAGCTCAGAGGTAGAATGCCCCAGGTTTACTCCCCAGCAACACACACACACACACACACACACACACACACACACACACACACACGAAAAGGAAAGGAAAAGAAAGAGAGAGAGAGAGAGAGAGAGAGAGAGAGAGAGAGAGAGAGAGAGAGAGGCCTAGTTACGTGTCCCAGGCTACCCACAGGGGAAGTGAGGCTGCTAGGGTTGGAATCTGAGTCTGTTCTAGACAGCACCAGGTGCGGCCCTGTGGGCTGACAGGTGTGGCCTTGCCAGGGGTGTTTTTTTTTTTTTTGAGGTACTGGGGATTGAACTCAGAGGCATTCTACCTCCGAGCTATACCCCCAGCCCTATTTTTTATTCTTTATTTTGAAACCGGGTCTCACTAAGTTGCGGAGTGCCTCACTTAGGTAGCTGAGGCTGGCCGCGAACCCGGATCCTCCGGTCTCAGCCTCCCAAATGCTGGGATTACAAGCGTGCGCCACCAC
>PVLC010011069.1:0-48242 GCA_004027655.1 Graphiurus murinus
AAAAAAAAAAAAAAAAAAAAAAAAAAAATCAAAAAGTCAGGTGTGGTGGCATATACTCCCAATCCCAGTACTTGAGAAGCTGAGACAGGAAGATCGCATGTTTGTGGCCAACCTCAGCCTGTGAGGCTCTTCACAACTTAGTGAGACCCTATTTCAAAATAAAAAATTAAGAAAAAGAATTCAGTGTGTAACTTGGAGGTAGAATGCCTTTGGGTTCAATCCCTAGTACAAAAAAAATTTTTTTAATTAAAAAAAATGGTCAGACATTACATGTTTATGAATAGGAAGGCTCAATATTGTCAAATGTCAGCTCTTCCCAACTAAATCTATAAATTCAGTATAATCCAAATCAAATCCCAGCAAGTTATTTTGTGGGTATTGACAAATTGGTTTGAAATTTATATAGAAAGGCAAAAACGCAGAGTAACCAATTCAATGTTGAAGAAAAAAAAGAATAACATCAGAGAACTGACACTATCCAACTTCAAGATTTATTATAAAGTGCTCCAGTCCCTCAGTGGAGAGGCTGAGGTCAACACCATAGCAGATGCAAAACTATTTCAACAATGTAGACAATGAAGTGCATTGTGGGCGGTGATGCTGTTGGCAAAACATGTCTCCCAAATAGATACTGTTTTTGACAACTGTGCAGTCACAGTTATAATTGGTAGACAGCCATACAACTTTGGCTTTTTGACGCTGTAAGTCAAGAGGCTTATGACAGATTATAACTGCTGAATTATCCACAAACACATTATTTCTAGTCTGTTTTCCAGTGGTCTCTCCACCCTCATTTGAAAATGTGAAAGAAAAGTGAGTGCCTGAGATATCTCACTGCTGTCCAAAAATTCCTTCTCTGCTTGTTGGGATGAAAACAAGATGACCCCTCTACTACTGAGAAACTTGCCAAGAACAAGCAGAACCCTATTGGTCCAGAGACTGCTGAAAAGCTGGCCTGCGATCTGAAGGCTGTCAAGTATATGGAGTGTTCTGCACTCACACAACAGGCCTAAAGACTGCAGCAAAAGCAATACTGGCTGCCCTGGAGCCTCCAGAACCAAAGAAATACCCCAGATGAACTAAAAAACTCTTTACAAGTCAGCCTAAGGTTTTCCCTCCACAGCTTTGTGATCCTCACTGCAGTGTTTAATGTTGTATCTTCATTTCTCCCATGGTAATGATAACATAACTGGAAGAGCTCAGGTTTGGGAGTTGGAGACCCAAATTCTAACTGCGGCATGAGCGTTTACTTGAGCAAGTTGCTTTACTTCTTTGGGCTTCAGTTTACCCATATTTACCCATATCTATCTATTAATTAAGTGGCTTTTTAATCTTATACACACACACACACACACACACACACAATTTACTATAAAGCTACAGTAATCAAAACATTGTGATATTGATGAAATAACAATCAGATCAATGAAACAGAATAGAAAACCTAGAAATTGACCTAGATAAACAGAGCAAACTGATCTTTGACAAAGAAGTAAAGACAATACAATGGGGAAAAGACAATCTTTTCAACAAATGGTACTGAAACTGGACATTGACATGTTAAAAAAAAAAAAGAATGTAGAACCAGACCATAAGTGGATCACAGACCCCAATGTAAAATACAAAACTCCTAGAAGATAACATAGGATAAAATCTAGGTGACCTTGAGTATGATAGTAACTTTTTGGATATAACAGCAAAGGCACAATCTGCAAAAGAAAAAACTGATAAGCTAAACATTATTAAAATTTAAAACTTCTGATCTATGAAAGGCAATGTCAAGAGAAGGAGAATACAAGCTAAAATGATATTTGTAAAAAATACCTCTGATAAAGGACTGTTATCTGTAATATAAAAAAAAAACTTTCAAAGCCCAACCATAAAAAAAACAACCCAATTAAAAATAGGCAAAAGACCTGAACAGATATTTCATCAAAAAAGATGTATAGATGTCAAATGGGCACATGGAAATCAACATAAGTTATCAGGGAATTGCAAACTGAAACAAGGAGACACCACTACACACCTATTAGAACAGCCAAAACCCCACACACTGGCAACACCAAATACTGATGAGGATGTACAGTAGCAAGGATACACATTCATTGCTGGTGGGAATGCAAAACGGTACACTTTGAAAGACAGTTTGGCAATTTCTTGTTATATTAAACAGTCTTACCATATGATCCAGAAATTATGCTCCTCAGTATTTACCCAAAGGAACTTAAAACTTAAATCCACAAAAAAACTTGCACACAGCTATTGATAGAAGCTTTTTATTCATAATTGCCAAACTTGGAAGCAACCAAGATGTTCTTCGGTAAGTGAATGGATAAACTGTGGTAATCCAGATAACGCATTATTATTTAACATGAAAAATAAATGAACTATGAAACCATGAAAAGACATAGAAGATCCAGGTGTGGTGTATCTGTAATCCCAGTAATTGGGAGGCTAAAACAGGAGGATCACAGGTTGGAGGACAACCTCGGCAAGTAGTGAGACTCTCAGCAACCTAGCAAGACTGTTTCATAACAAAAAATAAAATAGGGCTGGGAGTGTAGCTCAGAGGTAGAATTCCCTGGGTTCAACCCCCAGTCCCACAAAAAGAAAAGAAAAGATATGGAAGAACCTCAAATACATAGTAAGCGAAAGAAGCCAATCTAAAAAGCCTACGGACTCTATGATTCCAACTATATGACATTCTGGAAAAGGCAAGACTATAGAGACAGTAAAAATATTAGTGTTTATCAGTGGCTGGAGGGGGGGGATGGGGTGAACAAGCAGGGCATAGAGGACTTTTAGGGCAGTGAACCCATTCTTTGTGATCTGCCATAGAGAACACAGGATACACACCATGATACACCGGTCCAAAACCCATACAAGAATGAACTCTAATGTCAACTGTGGACTCTGGGTAATGTGAAGTATCAGCTTATCAGCTTTAGCAAACACACCACTGCAGTGCAGGATGTTGATGGTAGGAGGCTTGCCTGTGCGGGCAGGAGGATGTATGTGAATTCTCTGTAGACTCCCCTCAATTTTGCTGTGAATCTAAAACTACTCTAAAAAATAATAGTTAACTTTTTAGCCGGGCGTGGTGGCGCACGCTTGTAATCCCAGCATTCGGGAGGCTGAGACCGGAGGATCCGGGTTTGCGGCCAGCCTCAGCTACCTAGTGAGGCACTCTGCAACTTAGTGAGACTCGGTTTCAAAATAAAGAATAAAAAATAGGGCTGGGGGTATAGCTCGGAGGTAGAATGCCCCTGAGTTCAATCCACAATACCGCAAAAAAAAAATAAATAAATAAATAAATAAAATAGTTAACTTTTTAAGAGTACGAATTACTGGCATACACAGCCACATCAATGAATCTCAAACACACAAATGCTGACCAACAAACAAAAAGAAGAGTTCATGCTCTGTGATTTCACTTACAGAGTCTTGACCTACAATGGTTCAATTTGTGATTTTTCTACTCTACAATGGTGTGAAAGTGAAAACTCATTCAGCACAAACTGTACATTGAGTTTTGAATTTTTATATTTCCCCAGGCGAGCAATATACAGTACAAAACTCTCTTGAGAAGCTGGGTAGCAGCTCCCAGCCAGTCACACCTCAAGGGCACACGACTGACACTGTACGGGGTTCTACATTGCTTAGCCATGATGTGCAGTAGGAGAGGCATAGGAAACGCACTGTCAGCCTATGATATTTTCTTTTTCTTTTTTTTTTTTTTTTTTTTTTTGCAGTACTGGGGATTGAACTCAGGGGCATTCCACCTCCAAGCTACACCCCCAGCCCTATTTTTTATTCTTTATTTTGAAACAGGGTCTCACTAAGTTGCGGAGGGCCTCACTAGGTAGTTGAGGCTGGTTGTGAACCCGGATCCTCCGGTCTCAGCCTCCCAAATGCTGGGATTACAAGCGTGCGCCACTATGCCCGGCTAGCCTATGATATTTTCAACTCGCAATGGATTTGTCAGGATATAATCTCATTGTAAGTCAGAGTATCTGTATTGGGGGGGGCTCTTATCTATAGTAAGCAAACTGATAACATTTGCCTAGAGCCATGGAGGAGGGCAATCAATGGGAAAAGAGCACAAGGGAATTTGGGGTTGATGGAAATGTTCTATTTTTTACTGTAACATAAATATATATATATATATACATATATATTCATCAAAACTCATAAAATTGCATACTTAATATGGATGCATTCTATTTTACATAAACTATATCTTGATAAAGATAATTTAAATGTCTTTTCTTTCCTATTTGCCAGAAACATTTTCAGCTATTTTCCTACACATTGTTACCATGACATACTTTTCCTATACTTTCTTCTCTTTTTTAACTTATTTATTTATTTGTTTATTTATTTATATGTGTATAGTACTGGAGATTGAATCCAGGGGCATTCTACCTCTGAGCTATACCCCATCTCCCTATTTTTTTATTCTTTATTTTGAAACAGGGTCTCACTAAGCTATGGAGCGCCTCATTAAGTAGTTGAGGCTGGCCGCAAACCAGCTTTTTCTTAACTTTATAATTGTCTTGCTTTTGAAATATGACTTTTGTCATTTATCTCAAAGCTAGGTAATAACACTGGAAATTATTTTCTTTTTGTTCTGTTTGATGTGACAGAGGGCTTATAGTGGAAAGAGTACCACTTCTGAGATTAGAAAGCACTGGGCTGAAATCCCAGCTCTGCCAATTATCAGCTGTGTCCACTAGCGCAACCAACTCTGAACTCAAATTTCCTTATCTGTAAAATGGGAATTATTACAATACTCACCTTTTAGAAATGTAATGCATACAGAATGTTCGGCACAGAGTTGGCATTCAGTAAACATTAGTCTCTGCTCAACACATTATATTTTCATTTAAATTCTTCATTGTTCCCCAACTTCACCCTGATACCAAGCCAGAAAAGACTCCATGAGGGGTGGAACTAAAGGTGTGTTAGTCAGATTTCTGGCACTATGACTAAATGCCTGGGATAAATGATTCAAAAAGAAAAAATTGATCTTGACTCAGTTTCAGAGGTTTCCATGTATGGTCACTTGGCCCATCTCTCTGGGCCTGTGCCAAGGTCGAACATCATGGCAGGGTGCATGTGACCGCATAGAACTGCTCGCCTCCTGGCAGCTAGAAAGTGAAGAAAGAGGGAGAGCTTCTATAACAAAGCCCCTCCGCCAACCCATTAAGCTACAAACTCGGAAGTGGATGCATCCAGTCCTGAGGTCAGAGCCCTCGTGACTCCACCTTTGGGCACTGCTGCTGTGGGGACCAAGCCCTCAGTGCACAAGCTTCTCAGGGACATTTTTAAGGTTCAAACAATGACAATAGGCCTTGTTTTGTCCTTGACAAAAACAGATGTAAAAATCCTCAATAAAATACCAGCAAATCACATTTCACAAGACATCTAAAAGATTATACAACGTGACGAAGTATATTATCCCTGAGATGCAAGGTTAGTTTAATATATGCGAATTCATCAAGATGATACATCACATTATATAATGAAAAACAAAAACTACTTGATCGTCTTGATAAATGCAGGTAAAAGGATGACAAATTTCAACATCCTTTCATGATAATTATCCGACAAAATAGATACAGAAGAAAATATCTTCAGTACAACAAAAGCCATTGTGAAAAACCCATAGCTAGTATCATAATCAATGGTAAAAACAGAAAGCTTTTCCTCTAAGATCCAGATACAAGGCAAAGATGTCTGCTTCTATTCCACATAGTAATGGAAGAACTAGCAGAGAGGAAGGAAGAGAGGGAGGGAGGGAAAAGGGAGGGAAGGAAGGAGGGGCGGAGGGGGGAGGGGGAACCAAATTAGAAAGGAGGAAATAAATTTATTCCTATTTATGTCTGTTTGTACATTACATGATCTTATATGAAAAACCCTAATTACTTTACAAAACATAATAAAGTTACAATACTCAAAATCAACATAAAATTGTTATTGTATCTCTTTCTACCTATTACAATCTATACAAAAAGGAAATAAAGAAAACATTTTCATTTATCAAAGAGAATAAAATACCTAAGAATAAATTTAACCACTGAGATGAAAAATCTATACACCAAAAACTACAAAACATTGATAAAAGAAATTGAATAAGACATAAATGGAAAGACATCTCATATTTAGGTACTGGAAAAATTAATGTTCTTAAAATGTCCATACTACCTAAAGTGATATGATAGAGTCAACACAATCTCCTCATCAAAATTTCAAGGGCAGGAATGAATCTACCATATGATCCAACAATACCACTTCTGGGTATTTACCCAAAAGAATAGAAACCAAACTATCAGACCTATGCATGTGTATCTATGTTCATAGCCACACAATTCACAATTGCCAAACTGTGGAAGCAGCCAAGATGTCCATCAATAGATGGATGGATTACAAAACTATGGGATATGTACACAATGGAATTTTACTCAGCCATAAAGAAGAATAAAATCATGTTATTTGCAGGAAAATGGAAGGACCTGGAAAACATTTTGTTAAGTGAGATTAGTCAGTCACAAAAAGTAAAAAAGCTATACCTCCAGCCCTATTTTTTATTCTTTAGTTCGAAACAGGGTCTCACTAAGTTGCAGAGGGCCTCACTAAGTAGCTGAGATTGGCTGCAAACCTGCCATCCTCCTGTCTCAGCCTCCCAAGTACTGGGATTACAAGAGTGTGCCATCATGCCCGGCTGGGTCCAACTTTTTAAAGATATGTATTGGACAGCCAGATTTCCTTATTTATCTGAAATCTTCAGTGTGTTAATAATCTTAATATTTCCAAACAAGGAGGAAATGCAGCATGTTTTTCAGTGCAGATGACTTAAAAACAAAACAAAGATTAGACTCTTGGAATAACAGTTTCTACAGATTGTTATGCTGTGCTCTGTAGTTTTTATTTTATTTTTGATACTGGGAATTGAACCCAGGGGTGTTCTACCTCTGAGTTATTACCTGTCCCCGCCCTTTTTATTTTGAAATAAAGCCTTGCTAAGTTGCTGAGAGACGTGCTAAGTTGCTAGCCTCAAACCTGTGATCCTCCTGTCTCAGCCTCCCAAGTACTGGGACTATAGGTGTCTGCCATCATGTCTGGCTTCATGCTTCATAATTTAATAACCATGATCAATGAAGCAAGTAGTAATTTTGATACAGCACATCTGCAAAAAAAAAGTGATTACCAAATATCTGGTGAAATTGACAGAATGTTTAAAACTTTTATTCTCTATCAAAAGAAGGTCTGTGCATAGGAAATTCATGGAACCACAATACCATAATCCATTTCTTTCGTTGAAATATAACTTAAACTTCACCTAACCCCAATTAGAATGGCAATCATTAAGAACACAAACAACAACAAATGCTGGCGAGGGTGTGGAGAAGTGGGAACTCTAATACATTGTTGGTGGAATTGTACATTAGTGCAACCACTTTGGAAAACAGTATGGAGGATCCTCAGATGAATGGGAATGAACCTGGGTATCTACCCAGAAGAATGGAAACCAAACTATCAGACCAATGCATGAGTATCTATGTTTACAGCTGCACAATTCACAATTACCAAACTATGGAACCAGCCAAGATGTCCATCAACAGATGAATGGATTACAAAACTATGGGATATGTACAATGGAATTTTACTCATCCATAAAGAATAACAAAATCATGTCATTTGCAGGAAAATGGAGAGAACTGGAAAACATTATGTTAAGTGAGATTAGTTAGTCACAAAAAGTAAAAAATCAGATGCTCTCTCTAATATGCAGAAGCTAGAGAGAAAGTGGGTCATAGGAGGGACTCTAGACGAAGAAGGAAAACCTTAGATGAGCAAAGAAGGTGACCTAACTGAAGGATGGGGGGGGGGCACCCTAATGCACATGATGTACATTCACAAACATATCAAAGTCAAGCACTAAACCAAACATGAGAAGGAGGGAGGGGGAGAGAATGGGGTGGGAATCTCAGAAAGGTTAAATGAGTGCTGGGTGCATGTATGCCTCTATCAGCTTGGACCTCACAAGATGTATGATTATATTTTATTTTGAAACAGGGTCTTGCTTAGAGTCTCACTAAGTTGTTGAGGTTAGTCTCAAACCTGCAATCCTCCCATCTCAAGAGATTGGCTATTATTATGCTACTCAAACATAAAAACAATGCACCAATAAAAAAAAAAGAAATATGACTTAAATTTAATAAAACTTGACAGGACGAATTGTCATAAATGGTCACTAATAAAAGGACTGACAATGACTTTTAAAACAACCACATTGTAGAGGACCAGGGGAAGATCTGAGAAGGGAAGCCGACCAAGCAATGCTGTATTCATGTATGAATGTATCACTATGAATCTCCCTGTGATGGACAATTGCAATACACCAATAAAGACAATAAAATACACCACATGGCTCACTTCATTGTAAGCAAGTGTTAAAATTAACATCTTTAGCTTTAGATTGCTTTTTCTTTTTCATGTGGTGCTAGAAATTGCACCCAGGAGCATTCTACCTCTGTTCTACACCTCGGTCCTTTTTTTTTTTTTTTTTTTTTTTTTTTTTTTTTTTTTTTTTTTTTTTTTTTTTTTTTTAGTTTGGAAACAGGGTCTTGCTAAGTTGCTGTGAGCCTCAGTAAGTTGTTGAGATTGTCTTCAAACCTGTGATCCTCCTGTCTCAGCTTCCCAAATACTGGGATTACAGGCATGAGCCACCATACCTGGTTTAAATTGCTTAAAATCTCTTCTTTCATTCCCATCAACACACTTCTTCAGAATGGTTTTGTTTTTGATTTATTGGTGATGGTGGTGGTGGTGGTGGTGGTGATGGTGGTACTGGGGATTGAACCCAGGGGCATTCTACCTCTAAGCACTATACTCCTCAGCCCTACTTTATATTTTATTTTGAAACAGGGTCTTGCTAGGTTGCTGAAAGTCTCACAAGTTGTTGAGGTTAGTCTCAAACCTGCAATCCTCTCATCTCAAGAGATTGGCTATTATTCTGCTACTCAAACATAAAAACATGTGAGATATATATTATATTTACACAATGATAGACATATGACCAATAAAGTAGAATAGAGGGTCAAGAAATAATCTTAGGCATATATGGTCAAATCATCTTTTTTTTTTTTTTTTGCGGTACTGGGGATTGAACTCAGGGGCATTCTACCTCCGAGCTAGACCCCCAGCCCTATTTTTTATTCTTTATTTTGAAACCGAGTCTCACTAAGTTGCGGAGAGCCTCACTAGGTAACTGAGACTAGCCGAGAACCCGGATCCTCCGGTCTCAGCCTCCCGAATGCTGGGTTTACAAGCGTGCGCCACCACACCCGGCTGGTCAAATCATCTTTAACAAGCATGCCAATATTACACAATGAGGAAAGGTTAGTTTCTTCAACAAATGGTGCTACGAAAACTGAATATCTACACGCAAATGAATGAAAGTGGACCTTGTTTTACACCATACAAAAACATCATTTTAAAAGAGATTAAAAATCTAAACATTTAGCCGGGTGTGGTGGCACACACTTGTAATCCCAGCATTCGGGAGGCTGAGACCGGAGGATCCGGGTTCACAGCCAGCCTCAGCTACCTAGTGAGGCCCTCCACAACTTGGTGAGACCCTGTTTCGAAATAAAGAATAAAAAAAAAAAAAATAGGGCTGGGAGTATAGCTCGGAGGTAGAGTATAGCTCGGAGGTATAGCCCCTGAGTTCAATCCCCAGTACTGAAAAAAAAAAAAATCTAAACATTTAAACTTGAAACTAATATTCCTAGAAGAAACATAGGTATAAGCTTTATCACATGAGTCTTGGCAACAATTTAATGGATGACTCTAAAAGCAAAAACAGACAAGTGTTCCATTTGTATTTATTGAAAATATTTTTTTAATTGTATATATCTGCTTATATTTAGGTCTGACATCTAGGATAGTGGGAGAAGTCAACATGGAGGAAAGAACAATGAACTTCTGACAGACTCCTCGCTCCTGCCTTCTGTTAATCTGCCATGTTTCATCTTTGTTCGCATGCGTTTAGGTGTTATACTACCTATATGAAAGCATTATATGGTTTTAATGAAAATGATTTACAAAGGTCAACCTCTCCTAAAATTATCTACATTTTTTCAGGAAAAAGTCTATGCTGTCAGCAAAGGAAGGATGGTCCAGTAGAAAAGTCTATGCTCTTAAGACTGTGCTGCCACCCTGTGGCCATTCTGCTTATGACCCCAAGCTAAAGATCTCCATTGCTTGCTTGCTTGCTTGCTTGCTTGCTTATTTATTTATTTATTTATTTATTTATTTATTTATTTATTTATTTATTTATTTATTATTTATTTATTTATTGTCTCTCTTTCCTCTCAATCCCAACGCTTTTCCTATTCTATATTTCCCATTTAATTACCTAGTGAGCTCCGTGAAATCGACTGAGGTCCCTGCCTTTCTTTATTTCACGCTTGCTTTTCAAATTCACTTCCTGTTTTCAGGTTACTGCGACATAATTGAGGCATTATTATTCAAAGTGTCAACCAAACTGCAACAAATGCAGTTTGTAGTTAAGTAGCTAATTAAGTAAGCACAGTATGTTCAAATAAAAGTTAAAAATTCTAGCAATAAAATATAAATTATCTTGCCTGTCACCCAACGAGAACATCGCCTCATATTTAGCAACTCACACACAAGCCATCCCGGATATATCCCGAACTGGGTTGCCAGGATATAGATTAATAATTTATGCAGTATTAAAGTAACTACCAGCCGCTGGGCGTGGTGGCGCACGCTTGTAATCCCAGCATTCAGGAGGCTGAGACCAGAGGATCCGGGTTCGCGGCCAGCCTCAGCTACCTAGTGAGGCACTCCGCAACTTAGTGAGACTCGGTTTCAAAATAAAGAATAAAAAATAGGGCTGGGGGTCTAGCTCGGAGGTAGAATGCCCCTGAGTTCAATCCCCAGTACAGCAAAAAAAAAAAAAAAAAAAAAAACTAAAGTAACTATCTTTTTTAAATGCAGATAGTTTTAGGAGAGTCTGACGTTTGTAAATCTTTTCCATTATAATTATATAATATTTCACACAGATAATACACACCTTAACTCGTCTGAACAAAGATAAAACATGGCAGATTAACAAAAGAAAACAGGAGAAAGGAATCTTTGTTAGGAGGTATGTTATTTCTAAACTTTTCCCTTTCTGTAGATGTCCACATAGCAGTAAGAACTGTGAATGAAACCATGGTTTCACTGTGATATGAAGAAATTCAGCAATAAAATAAGAAGAAATTCAGTTTTAAAAGTCACTCTATACAAACTAAATGGAGCTTTGCAAAGTCAACCCTCCATGGAATCTTCCTACATCTAACTGACAACTACTTTTTTAAAATTTTGACATTATATACAAAAATCAACTCAAAATGGATCAAAGAGCCAGACATGATGGTGCATGCCTGTAATCTCAGTACTTAG
Source organism: Graphiurus murinus (assembly GCA_004027655.1). NCBI lineage: Eukaryota > Metazoa > Chordata > Mammalia > Rodentia > Gliridae > Graphiurus > Graphiurus murinus. Next base: position 11,479 of record PVLC010011069.1, read on the forward strand.
GAGGCTGAGACAGGAGGATCACAGGTTTGAGGCAAGCCTCAGCAACTAAGACCTTGTTTCAAAATAAAAAATATAAAAGGGTTGGAGGTGTAGCTAGGAGGTGGAATGCTCCTGTGTTCAATCCCCAGTACCAAAAAAAGAAAGGTTCAAAGATTTAAATGTAAAACCCCAAATTAAGAAATTACTAGGGAGCCGGGCATGGTGGTGCACGCTTGTAATCCCAGCATTCGGGAGGCTGAGACCGGAGGATCCGGGTTCCTGGCCAGCCTCAGCTACCTAGTGAGGCACTCCGCAACTTAGTGAGACTTGGTTTCAAAATAAAGAATAAAAATAGGGCTGGGGGTATAGCTCAGAGGTAGAATGCCCCTGAGTTCAATCCCCAGTACCGAAAATAAATAAGTAAATAAATAAAAAGAAATTACTAGGGAAAAAAAACAGGAAATGCTTCAGGACATTGATCTGGACAAAGGTTTTTTTTAATTATGACCCCAAATGCACAGGCAACAAAAGCAAAAATTGACAAGAGGGATTATAACATACTGAAAGGTGTCTACACAGCACAGGAGACAACCAACAGAGTGAAGAGAGAGCCTACAGCATAGGGGGAAATATTCACAAATTATTCATCTTCTACCGGATTGCTATCCAAAACACAAGGACTAAACTGAGCAGCAAAATCATCATCATCATAATCATCATGATCCAGTGTAAAGATGGATAAATGATCTGAATAGACACTTTTCAAAAGAAGATGTACAGAAGGCCAACAAGTATATGCAAAAATGGACAACATCACTAATCGGCAGGAAATGCAAGTCAAAACCACCATGTACCTCGAATAGCCTCTCTCTAGATAGAATGGTTATTACAAAAAAGACAAAAAATAAGGAATACTGGCAGAGATGCAGAGAAAGGGGAATTCTCCCATGCTGTCGATGGGAATGAAAATTAGTCTAGCCATTATGAAAAACAATATGAAGGCTCCTCAAAAAATTAGTAATAGAGCTACCATGTGATTTAGCAATTCCACCATTGGGTAGATAGCCAAGGAAATGAAATCAGTGTGTCAAAGAAACATCTGCATTCACATGTTGATCACAATACTATTAACAGTAGCCAAGATATAGGATCAACCTAGGTGTCCATCAACAGATGAAGGGATTAAGATGTGGTATATGTACACCACAGAATGTTATTCAGTCTTTTTAAAAGAGCAAAATTCGAAAAAAAAAAAAGTGAAATTCTGTCATTTGCAGCAATATGAATGGAACTGGAGGATATTATGTTAAGTGAAATAAGCCAAGCACAGAGAGAATAAATCATATGTTCTCACATGTAAACGTTTAAAAGTTTGATCTAATAGATGTAGACGGTAACAGAGATTACCAGAGTGTGGGAAATGTGGAGGGGCGGCAGGACAGTAGGAAGGAACAAAGGTCATGAGGGTGCAATTGGATATGGGAACTCTGGTTGACAACAACTGATTGCATATTTCAAAACACTAGTAGAGGGGATTTTGAATGTTACCTACCCAAAGAAATTATAACTATTTAAAGTGATGGTTAGTCAGCCATGGGGGGTGGCATGCTTGTAATCCCAGTACTTGGGAGGCTGAGACAGGAGGATGGCAGGTTCACAGCCAGCCTCAGCTACTTAGTGGGGCCCTCCACAACTTAGTGAGACCGTGTTTCAAAATAAAGAATTAAAAATCAGGCTGGGGGTGTAGCTTGGAGGTAGAATGTCCCTGGGTTCAATCCCCAGTACAGGAAGGAAGGAAGGAAGGAAGGAAGGAAGGAAGGAAGGAAGGAAGGAGAGAGATAGCGCTATACCAATTACCCCAAGCTGATCATTATCCATTGTAGATTGTATGGAAATTTAATTAAAATATACCCCAAACATGTACAATTTTAGGTAACAATTAATTTTTTAATATTGTTAAGTGTTGGCTATGCAAGTAGCCTATTTCTAAAATGCAATTGATTAATGTACTAAGGAGTCGAGCCGCATTTCCTGTCTCTCCAGGCTTACGCTTCCTTAGTGTATCATTTGCTGAGCATCTAGCCCACCACTAAAGGTGCACAATGCACATGGGATGATGGTGCAGAAGATTATGGAGCTAGTTTCCATCTTTTCCTCTCCTCACTGGAACATGTCAGATACCTAATATGTTTTTATAGAGCTATCAGATGCCAGGCGTGGTGATGCACACCTATAATACCAGTACTTGGGAGGCTGAGACAGGAGGATCGCAGGTTCAAGGACAGCCTCAGCAAGAAGTGAGACTCTAATCAAATTAGAGAGACTCTGTTTCAAAAAAAAAAATAAAAAGGGCTGGGGGTATGGCTCAGAGGTAGAATGTTCCTGGGCTTAATCTCCAGTATCACAAAAAAATAAAATAAAAATAAGGCTGGGGATACAGCTCAGATGTAGAATGCCCCTGGGTTCAATTCTCAGTACCAAACATCAACCAAACCAACCAAAAAAACAAACAAATGAACAAACAAAAAAAACTATTGAAAGAGCTTTTATAAGTAATACTTTTTAAAAGTAATATTTTTGAGCCATGCATGGTGGTGCATGCTTGCACTGCCAGTACTTGGGAGGCTGAGACAGGAGGATCACAGGTTCACGGCCAGCCTCAGCAACACAAGGCCCTCCACAACTTAGTGAGACCCTGTTTCAAAATCAACAATAAAATTGGACTGGGGGTGCAGCTCAGAGGTAGAATGCCCTTGGGTTCAATCCCCAGTACCACACAAAAAAAGCATTATTTTTATAATGAAGTATTACTTATTAGGCTTAAACAAAAGATGAGCCACGAAGATCGACTCGCCATTTTACATTTGCAAGCTCATCGATGAAGGAGATGCTACAAAAACAGAAGCTAGAACAGAAACCAGGACCTGGCCTTTGGCACGTGCTGGGGAAGGAACGCGCTGCGGTGGGCGCACACCAGAGAACGCAGGAAGGGAAGTGCAGCCAAGAAGCAGCAAGCGGCCCGGGCATGGGAGAGCACGCCTATCATCCCAGAACTTAGGAGGCTGAGACAGGAGGATCGCAGGTTCCAGGGCAGCCTCAGCCACTTAGCGAGGCCATCAGCAATTTAGCAAGACTCTGTTTCCAAATTTTAAAAAATTTTTAAAGGGGGCTTGGGGTACATGTGAGGGGACTGTGGGTGTCTTCATTTAAAGTGTCTCGGTCTCCCTTTCCAAGAGTCAAGCAGGCTCCCTCTCTCAAGTTGAGGCCCTGGTACTGCACAGGCAACCTTCAAATCTTGTCCACACACCAAGCCAGGCTAGTCTAGGCCAGGAGGAAGGTGCTCAGGAGAGAGGCTTCATTCCGACAACCACAGGGAGAAAAATCCCAACACGGCCACTGAAACCGTCACCCTTCATCCAGGCTGGAATATGTAATCGTGTATATTTTCATCTTTGGAACAGGTGGTTTGATATGCAAATAAAGTAATAAGTGTCAGAGCCGTATCCTAGCAGTAGCTACTTGGCAAACGTTGCCATGGCACCGATTCAACAGTGTTCTTAGAGGCGGCCACACCTCAGCGAGGTCTTTCTAACTCGGGACGGCAAAGTTCGAACGAACTAGTAGACACAGACTGCAGAAGAGTCCCGAGCCCACAGAGAAGGTGAATCTCTACCTCATACTCACCCTCCGGAGCTACTAGAAAGGGCCTGGGATTCAAAGGAGAAAAGAAAGAAAGGGAACCATCTCCTGTAGCACCTGGAATGTGATCCAAAGCCTGGAGACCAAACGATGGTAATTATAACCGCTAGCATTTGTTTTTAGCTGTTAACAGATTGCGCACAGATTGTGCAGGGCAAACTTCAACCTCCAATTTCTCCAGTGCAAATTGGGCTTTAACAGCACTCACTAAGTCCTGGTTGGGTGGAATGGGAGCAGCAGAGTGTCCTCACAGTGTGGTTCATTTATGTTAAACTAAGGAGGGGCTGTCCTCCCATGGCCCCGGTCCAGGGCCACTCACTGGCAGCTGGATTGAGAGGAGGAGCCCTCTGGCAGGCTGGCAGGCTGTCTTCAGTGCTGAGTTCTCACTAAGGGGGATCTGCTCCATAGAGGGCAGCGTGCACTTCCCAAGCACGGACAGTAGGACGCCAGGGAAGCAAGGCAAGCCTTAACCCACCAGGCTCCTGAACAAGTCAGGGGAGGCCCTGGGCTACACGGGGCACATCCCCACCCAGTTAGGGGAGAATGAAAGCAAAGGTACTGAAGTTGGCATGACAAGACGGTCTGCGATCCATGATAAATTGATATGTTAAACCATGAATCTGTAAGAGCTCAAATGGGGGGGGGGGGTTCTTTCCTGCTTCTTCAAAAAAGGACGATCAAAGATTTTCTATAAAAAGAAAAGACTTCATCGACAGGGAACCACAGCTGGTTGACACTGAAAAGCCATCAACAAGAATGAGACTCCAGAGCTCCCTTCCATTATATACCAAAGCCACTGGTCACCAAGATCTCCTTCAAAACAGTAACAATGTACCTTGTGGCTAGAATAGACATGAGGGAGCTGGGTGTGGTGACGCATGCCCGTAATACCAGTTCTTGGGAGGCTGAGAAAGGAGGATCCCAGGTTTGAGGACAGCTTCCGGAAGTAGTGAGACTGTCAGCAACCTAGTGAAACACTGTTTCAAAATTAAAAGAAAAAAAAAAAAATAGGGCTGGGGGTGTAGCTCAGAGGTAGAATGCCCCTGGTGGCTTCAATCCCCAGTACTACAAAAAAAGAAAAAGAAAAGAAAACGTCCAATCCTGTGAATTAAGCTGACATGGCGGAGGTGAGGAGCAATCCGCAATGTGGTGAGTGTGTGGCGCCAGAGTTACTGCAGGGGTATTAGTAGCTCTTAGGTGATGATGACGTGAAGAAAGCCATATCTTACCCACAACTGGACTGCAGCTCTTAAGCTATTTTTTTGCCCAGGACAAGTTTAGCATAGGAACTCTGCAGGGTTCAACCTATCAAATCCAAGCTGTATCAAACACAACAGTGGCTGAACTGAGCCGGGTTGAGGGAGATGGAAGTTGATCAAAGTACTTCTATATGGGAAGCCATAATAAACATTTGAGATGTGGCAAATTCAGTTTTGAAAAGTGCAAAATATATTCTGCTGCAATGATGAGTTTACCTCCTTTGTATTTTCTGCCTTGTCTATTTTGCTGTCTGGACAAAGACAAGTGTAAATAACGAAACCATAACTACTAGAAGAAAATATGGGGACTACTTAATTGTGATTTGATGAGGAAGGCTTTTCTAAATAGAATGGGAAAATAAATCATAAAGTAACAACTGGACCACATAAAAATGTAAAACCTAGTGTAATTAAAATATTAGCATAATTTTAAAACTATAAACCATGTAAAATATTTGCAAAAAGATGGCAGAAAGCCAGGCGTAATGGCACACGCCTGTAATTCCAGTATTTGGGAGGCTGAGACAGGAGGATTGCAGGTTCAAGATCAGCCTCAGCAATTTAGCAAGACTCTCAGCAGCCAAGCAAAACCCTATTTTGAAATAAAGAATAAAAAGGGCTGGGGATTTGGCTTGGAGGTGGAATGCCCCTGGGTTCTGTCTCCTGTACCATCAAAGAAAAAAAAAAAGAGAGAGATAGACAGAGACAGAGATACTATTCTTGATATACAAAGAGCTCTTGCAAATCAGTAAGAAAAACTTCAAAGAAAAAAATTGACAGAGAGCCAGGCATGGTGGCTCACGCTTATAATCCCAGTACTTGGGAGGCTGAGACAGGAGGATCGCAGGTTCGTGGACAGCCTCAGCAATTTAGTGAGACCCTGTTCCAAAATAAAGAATAAAAAAAAAATAGGGCTGGAGGTACAGCTCGGAGGTAGAATGCTCCTGGGTAATGCAAAAAAAAAAAAAATACTAATTAGCTATGAATATTGCGTTTGCGGAAGAATATTTAATAATGTGTGAAAATGCCATGACACCATACTACATGAAAAGGCAGGGTATAAAACATAGGTTTATATATAAAACTTATGAGGAGGGGAAAAACAAGGACCAAAGAAGGGGGAATAAGGTTACATCCGTACAAGAAGGTCTCAGTATATGTCAGTATTTTTAAAAATGTTTCCTAAAAGAAACAAGGCTTATATAATAATGACTTAGTTTTTAAAAACTATATTACAATACCCTAGGTAGTTGCCTGGGAACAATGATGACTGAAAGAACATTTTTGAAAGGAAAAATCATTTCTTAAAGGTCTAAACATTTGGGATTTAACATACCAGAAACTATTCATTTGAAATATTCTAAGCAACCCATATTTGCTTTCCATAATAGTAATTTTTCAAACATCTTTTTCCAAAAATCCTCTAACAAGACCCATAGTAGGTCTCTACCATTAAGCCAAACAGACCCCACAGTCCAATTCTCAAAAGGATACTACCTCCAATTTACTGCTAATAGTTTTAAGTAGCCAGTTTTAAATGCAAGCACACTCCAAGGCTCTGCACAATATATTAGACATCATAATCTGAGACTCGACAAAGGAAGAAATCACGAACAAAATGAAAAACCCCTGCTTATTTCTTTGGACTTTCATAATCAGGGATCTTCTAGATAACACAGAATTTGTACTATGTGTGCAGCACGTAGTAAAGCACTTTTATATTTCTTCTCTTATTCAATCCCTAAGACAACCTTATGAGGTAGGTACTATTACCATCTTCACTTTGCAGAGAAGGAAGCTGTGGCTCCCCACTAAAGCCACTAACCTGGCAACTGGCTGAGCCCTGGTTGGAAACAAAGCCATCTGTTTCTAGACCTTGCCCTGTTGACCCACTTGCTCTACTGAGCTGGAATCTATGAGAGAGGTAAAGGTCTATTCTGTGTGTTTCTTTTGTATCCTCCCCAATGAACTTCATAATCTATTCATATATGTCACTATCTTTCAGAATCAAAGATGTTATTATAGTTTGTATGCTACCTCTTTTTTTTTTTTTTTTTTTCCAAGTACTGGGATTGAACTCAGGGGCATTCTGCCTCTAAACTCCACTTCCAGCCTGATTTTTTATTCTTTATTTTGAAACAGGGTCTCACTAAGTTACAGATGGCCTCACAAAAGTTGCTAAGGCTGGCCACAAACCTGCGATCCTCCTGTCTCAGCCTCTCAAGTACTGGGATTACAAGTGTGGGCCACCACATTCAGCTCTGCTACCTCCTTTAAAGAAAGGTATGACAATAAACTAACATATTGTCTTAAGTTTTTCCTGCAATGGGTTTTAAATACTCTTATTAGTACAATGTAATTATACATCATAATGAGATTGAAGTGAATTTCGTGTGTTTCCCTCTGTATCCCCACTCATCCCTCTTCCCCCTCCCCATTCATGTCAGTGAGGTTGGTAGTGAACCTTGTATGGATGTGGCCTTAACCGAACTGTTTCCTTCCTCAATCTTTGTCCTCTCCCCACCTTCCTCCTCCAGCCCCTTTCCATTACTTTACTGTTTTCTCTCCTATTTTCACTGAATTCTATTTTGCTTCCTATTTCCTTTCTAGCTTCCACATATAAGAGAAAACATATAAGCCTTGACTTTCTGAGACTGGCTGATCTGGCTTAGCATAATATTCTCTAGTTCCATCCATTTTCCTGCAAATGACATTTTTTTTATCTTCTTTATAGCTGAGTAAAACCCCTTGTGCATATACGCCACATTTTCTTTATCCATTCATCTGTTGATGGACACCGAGCATGGTTCCATAATTTGGCTATTGTGAATTGTGCTGCTATAAACATGGATCTGTGTATATCGCTACAGTGTTCTAACTTCAGTTCTTTGAGGAGTGGTCTAGCTGGGTCCTATGGTGATTCCATTCCTAGTCTTTTCAGGAACCTCCACACTGATCTCCAAAGTGGTTATACTAATTTACAAACCCACCAACAGTGTATAAGAGTTCCTATTTTCCCACATTCTTGCCGGCATTTATTGTTGTTTGTATTCTTGATGATCTGCAATGGTTTTATGCATAGTTTTTCTTCCTTGTTTAGGTGTGCAGCTAGAAGACAATAAAACCAGCCATGGAGCCCTTATATGAGGAATACCTCGCACACCGGGGAACAATAGTCAAGCCTTATTGCTGGCTCAGCTTCTCTTTAGACTGTGCTAACTGTCCTTACCATATCCGAACAGGTGAGGAGGCAAGAGTTCCCTACACAGAATTTCACCAGATTTTTGGATTCCCTTATGGGCCAATGTATCCTCAGACAAAACACCTCACATTTTATGAACTAAAAACTTCCTCTGGTAGCCTGGTGCAAAAGGGCCATGCTAGCAATTGCACGGGGAGTCAGAGCCACCCAGAATCAATGCTGTTTGAAACGAATGGTTATCTTGACTCTGCCCTGTACAACAACAGCAACATTAGGCACATCATCCTGTATTCCAACTACTCCCCCTGCAATGAAGCGACCCACTGCTGCATCAGCAAGATGTACAATCTCCTGACCATGTATCCAGACATCACTCTTAGTATTTACTTTTCTCAGCTCTATCATACTGAGAGTGAATTTCCTGCCTCGGCATGGAACCGCGAAGCTCTCCGGAGCCTGGCCAGCTTATGGCCCCAGGTCACTTTGAGTCCAATAAGTGGCGGGATTTGGCATTCTCTCCTAGACAATTTTGTCCGCGGTGTCGCAGGGCCAGCTGTTTTCCAGCCCATTTTCATGGGGAGAGCGCTGGCCGACAGACACAACGCGTATGAAATCGACGCCATAACAGGAGTGAAGCCCTACTTCACCGATGTGCTTCCCCAAGCAAAAGAGAATCAAAACGTGAAGGCGCAGGTGGCTTTCGGGAGCTACCCCCTAAACAGTGTCTCTCTGGGGCCACCTCTTCAAGGGACAAGTGGACAGCCACAAGCCAATTTGACTGCAGACCTCAGAAGTCCTATTGTTTTTGTGTTGGTGCCTTACAGAGACCTCCCACCAATTCATGTGGATCAAAACCCACATAAACCCAGGAATGTGGTAAGGCACTTAAATACTGCCTCCGATGTCATTCCGGGAAAACAGAGACCTCAGAAGGGTCAATGGGTCTAGCGATGGCTTGCAAGTAGCAAAGAGGTAGATGAAAAGAAGGACAAGAAGAAAGGGAAGAAATAAAATTAACATTTTATGAATGCATGGAACCAAATAATTGCCAAGGGACTTATTAGATAGGCAGCAAAAATCTGGAAATTTCTCTCTCAGATCTGACCAAGATAGAGATAAACCGATGCCCCAAGAACAAATTCTGAATTACTTACCATATCAACTATTATAAATCTATATTGTTTCTAACATAATCCAAAATGTTGCCATAAGCAACTTGGCCTCTCTCCTTTATTCTGAACATGACAGTAACAAAATGGAGCCATTAGCACCTTGCTAATATTTTGATGCAGAAAAGAAATGTCATTGGTCTACACACAACATCTTTCTATTTTTTAAAAAAAAAAAAAAAGCCCATGAACTAAATAACATCCTAAATTAGTTTCCATATAAAAATCTACTGTAAAATTGGAAAACAGCCTGAAGTGACTGACATTAAGTGCTGTCTTCAAGTGCAAACCAGTGATTTTCCATTATTTGTTAATTGCGGACAGAAGATTTTAGGCAGCACATTTTTTTTTTCTAAAGTGATTCAAAATAGTTTTGTGTGGGGGAAAAGCTCTTCTGCTAATTGATTACATGTAGCTACAAACAATGATTTTTGAAACCCAGCCACCTGCTCAGTTTGATCCTTCCTGGCTCAGAACTCTCCCTCCTGATAGAGGCAGATGATAGAGGCAAGACAGTACATGAGAATCACAAAGGCTCCCCAGCCTTGTAACAGCCAAGCCACTCTAACTGGCTCCCCGGGCTCCTTATCGCCTTGTCTCATCAGCAAGATTGTTAAGTTCCTGTAGGACAAGCATTGTCTCTCTCCTCTCTTCAGATTTTTTTCCTTGGGATCTAACACAATATCCAGGCAAAATGTGGGTAGCAAGGCTGAACCTACAGCTCAGTAAATTCACCAGCCAAGTGCCTGCTGTCCAAGCAGCATCTTTTCCTTTTGTCAGCACCTATTTCCCCTTCTATTGCAGCTTCCCAATGCCTAATTTCTATGTATTACTTTCCTTTTTTTCAGACTCATTCCTTTTCACCAGTGTATATTTGTAACTTCTTTTAAAATCTTGTCAAAACATACTTCTTTTAGGAAGTACTCCTTGACTAACCCTCTGAGCAATTTAAATGAAACCACTTTGTTTATGCTTAATTCACACTTGTTGCCTCAATTCCCTCTTGGAAATATGTAAAGATGCATTACAAGAAAATGTGCATTCATCTGTGGCCTGCCTTTTTATTTTTCTTAATGCTAAGCTAATATGATTGTTTACCATTACATTAAAATACATAATACTCCATGAAGAAGGAGGAAGAGAAGAGAAATTTTAAAATGAGAAAATGTTTTAGGAATAGAAATAAGTATTGTAATAAAAACAAATGAATAAAATTGTTAAAAAGAAATTTCTATTGTTAGCCTACAATTTTTATAGATTTTTTAATATAATTTTATCATAGATATACAATAATTATTATTATTTGGGGTGGAGGTACTGGGGATTGAACCCAGAGGCATTCTACCTCCAATCTATATCCCCAGCCTGATTTTATTTCTTGTTTGGAAACAGGGTCTCAATAAGTTGCTGAGAGCTTCACTAAGTTGCTGAGGTTGACTTTGAACCTGTGATCCCCTGTCTCAGCCTCCTAAGTACTGGGATTACAAGCTTGTGCCACCAAGCCTGGCTCAATAATTATTATTTAAAGATGTACTTTGAGGTTTATTATTAGATCATGAAATTATGTGCTGATTTGGAATGTTATATTTTTAAAAAAAGAGATCACTACAAAACAAATTTGGCATTTCTGATAATTATAAAAATAGATCTAGGGGCTAGAGTTATAGCTGGCTCAATAGCATATGCAAAGCCCTGGGTTCAACCCCAGATCCACAGGGAAAAAAAAAATAAGATCCAATTTGTTGTCATGAAATTCAGCTACAAAGTGGTCACATAGATACAACAGCAGCCAGGCTATAAAGCATCCATGCTCTGAGATGGATGACGGACCTAGGTTTCAAATGTGACCTTGGACATTAAAGTTATGTAACAAAAGGAAATATGTTGTCAGAACTACAAAAAAGAAAAGTGTCTTTGGCAGTTAAATTTTTGTACTGGCTAAGACTGGAGCTAGGGAAAAGAATGTTACCAACAGGTCACAAGGTCCAAGGCAATATAGTCAAGCCTCAGACAAGGGACTGTTAAGGAAGGATGTAAATATATGGTGCAAGGCAAATAATCTGTTTCCTCATCTATAAAACAAGAAATATAAGCTAGTTCATCTCTAAGGTTCTTTTCCTTTCAATCTGCTATAAGAAGACACAGAGCAAAGCAACATTTCATAGCGGGAGACCTTATGGTGCAGTAATCAGGTGTTCCTTGCTCACTACACAATGGATTCTTAGTCACGTCAGGCTGGCCCAGGGATTGAGGGAGAGAAGTTGAGAAGCTTTGCCACTCTTCAGCAAACTGGCAATGGCGATATTGAAGAATATCACTGCCACCACACATATGGCAATTCCAAATAAAGAAAAGAGAAGCTAGCGAATTAAAGCAGCTAGTGACACAAAGATCTGAGAAACACATCAGGGTATATTCCAAGAAGCTAACGAGGGTGAAGAGAGGGGAGGACTACCCTGGTGAATCTACTAGGCTGGCTCTCAGTTTTGGAAGCTCAGCCACTTACTTAGTACAAGTAGAAAGGATTAAGTAATCGGGTTGCAGACTCAGATTTAACAAAGCTAAGATTGACATATAAAGGCAGAAAGCTCCTGTCTTGATTTCCAGTGAGACTTACTACTGGATAGGCAAGCACCTACTCAAGTCACCCAGCCTATACAGGCTCTCCACACAGAAAAGCCACTCAAGAAGCCAAAGAATCAGAAGGTAACTGTGGGCTACAAGAGCTCATTGTATGATTCAAATGTTTAGTGCTATCAGATTCTGCACTTGTAGGAGAGACAGATATCTGCCATTTGAAATGAAATAGCAGGATAAGTACAAAGACATCTGTTCTCTGGACAGTATCTGGGTGACCCCAGGTGTAAGAGACACACAAACCTCTATAACCAACACCGCTTGTGACCAGCACCCTTTTTCTATAGATCTTAATGTTTTGTCAAGTTACCATCTAATCCTGCTGATCTGAGAGAAAATTCTATTTATTTAAACTGCTGTTACATAGCTTTTTTGTTTCACAGTACATGCAATCCAAAATGTTTAATTCACAGAATGCAATCTTATTTATCTCATTTCCAAGAATTTAAAAGTCATATGGCAACCTATACTAATTAAAAGTATTAAAGCTGGGTGCGGTGGCACACGCTTGTAATCCCAGCATCCGGGAGGCTGAGAAAGGATCCCGGTTCGAGGCCAGCCTCAGCTACCTAGTGAGGCACTCCACAACTTAGTGAGACCCTGTTTCAAAATAAAGAATAAAAAATAGGGCTGGGGGTGTAGTTCGGAGGTAGAATGCCCCTGAGTTCAATCCCCAGTACCGCAAAAAAAAAAAAAAGTATTGTTACTCTCTAACACTTAGTGAGAGCTATATGTCAGGGTTTGTTTTTGTTATTGTTTTCTGGTACTGGGGATTGAACTCAGGGGCATTCTACCTCTGAGCTACATCTGCAGCCCTACTTTATTTTTATTTGGAAATAGGGTCTCACTAAATCACAGAGCGCCTCACTAAGTTGCTGAAGCTGGCCAGGAACCTATGATCTTCTTGTCTCAGCCTCCCAAGTACTGGAATTACAGGCATGCACCACCACGCCCAGCTTATGTCAGGTATTTTTAAGCACTTACATATATTTACCCATTTAATCTTCCCAATGATCCTATGAGGCAAGTTTTGTTATAATAACTATTGTACCCATGAGGAAATTGTGGGAGAGAGAACTTAAGTAACTTCACAAATAGTAAAGGTGGAGCCAGTAATCAAATCCATGAGGTCTAACTCCAGAACCTATGGTCTTAGTCATTACGCTTTAATGCCTTTCTAAACAAGAACAATGCAGACTCATTACAAAGCCTGGAAATATCAATATCCATTTAATCCCTATCCTGAGGGTTTTCTATAACTCTGCTCAAACCATACTACCAGTGGGAATCTAATAGACTAAGGGAGGCTGGGTGAGCCCCATCTCCAGGGTAGAGATCTTGAGTAGATTCTAGGTCCTAGAGCTTTGACCCTCAATGCACCCCCACTCCCTCTTATCCAGGCCCTCATACCAAACATAAATCCTGGGATTATCTTACTTTGGATATCCCTGACTCTCAGAGATTTACCAAATAGGAGACTCAAGTCAACAAAACATTTCTTTATTGCTCTATGCAGTTAAAATTAAGTGGAATTGGTTATCAAAAACTATTGAGATAATTATCATATGATTCATCAGTTCCACCTCTGGACATATACCCAAATAAATTGAAATCAGAATCTTAAAGAGATTTGTGCCAGGCATGGTGGTGCACGTCTATAAATCAGTACTTGGGAGGCTGAGACAGGAAGATTGCAGGTTCAAAGCCAGCCTTAGCAATTTAGCGAGACTCTCGGCATCTTAGTGAGACCCTGTTTCCAAATTAAAAATTGAAAAATAGGGCTGGGAGTATATCTCAGAGATAGACTAACTCTGAGTTCAATCCCCAGCACTACAGACACACACATACCAAGAGACATTTGTACACCCATGTTTACAGCAGTAATATTCCCAACAGCCCAAGGTTGGAAGTAAATCAAATGTCCTAAGACACATGAATGGATAAACAGAATGTGGTGTAGACATACAATGGAATGTCACTCCTCCTGTAAAGGAAGGACATTCCAACACATGTCACAACATGGATGAACCTTGAGGACATTATACTAAGTGAAATAAGTCAGTCATAAAAGGAAAAATACGGTATGGTTCCACTAATATGAGGTACCTAAAGATGTCAAATCCATAGAGACAAGAAGTAAAATGTTGGTTACCAGGGCCGGGGGTGGGGATAAAATAGGGAGCTATGGTTACTAGGTATAGAGTTTCAGTTTTGTGAGATAAAAAGAATTCTGGAGATTGGAGATGGATGTGGTACTGGTGGTAAAACAATGTGAATGTGCTTAATACTACTTAACTACACTGCTAAAATGGTTAAGATGCTGAATTTTGTGTAATGAGTGTGTGTGTGTGTGGTATTGGGGATTGAACTCAGGGGCATTCTACCTTTGAGCTACATCCCCAAGCCCTATTTTATTTCTATTTTGAAACAGAGTATCTCTAGGTTAATTAAAGTCTCACTTCTTTTTTTTTTTTTTTTTTTTTTTTTTTTTTTTTTTGCGGTACTGGGGATTGAACTCAGGGGCATTCTACCTCCAAGCTACATCCCCAGCTCTATTTTTTATTCTTTATTTTGAAACCGGGTCTCACTAAGTTGCGGAGTGCCTCACTAGGTAGCTGAGGCTGGCCACAAACCTGGATCCTCCGGTTTCAGCCTCCCGAATGCTGGGATTACAAGCGTGCGCCACCACGCCCGGCAAAGTCTCACTTCTTGCTGAGGCTGTTCTCGAACCTACAATCCTTCTGTCTCAGCTTCCCAAGTACTGAGATTACAGGTATGCACCACCATGCCCAGCTTCTGTATTTTACCCTTTTTAAAAATTAAATGTAATTACTGACATCTACTAATCTCTGTATATAAAAAGTAACATCTTTTGTATTAGACTAAATAGTAAGAAACAGGCTCTACATCCAGTCACATAATACATAAATTAAGTAGGAAAAGTTCATAGAAATATCTGAAAAACAACTATCTTTAAAAAAAAAAAAAAAAAAACATTGCAAAGCCAGGCATGGTGGTGCATGCTTGTAATACCAGTACTTGGGAGGCTAAAACAGGAGGGTCGCAGATTCAAGGCCAGCCTCAGTTACTTAGTGAGGCCCTCTTCAACTTAGTGAGATCCTGTTTCAGAATTAAAAAAAAATAAAAATGTAGAATGCCCCTGGGTTCAATCCCCAGTACCACAAAAACAACAACAACAACAAAAAAAAAAACATCGCAAGCTGGGCATGGTGGCGCACACCTGGAATCCCAGTACTTGGGAGGCTGAGAGAGGAGGATCACAAATTCAAGAACAGTCTCAGCAAGTAGTGAGGCTCTCATCAACCTAGTGAGACCTTGTTTCAAAATAAAAATAAAAATAGGGCTGAGGGTATAGCTTGGAGGTAGAACGCCCCTGGGTGCAATCCCCAGTACCACACACAAAAAAATTACAAGACAGGGATAGTGACACACACCTATAATCCCAATACTTGGGAGACTAAGACAGAAGGATTGCAGGTTGAAGGCCAGCCTCAGGAACTTAGGGAGACTTTGGTTGTCTGTTTGTTTGGTTGGTTTTGTTTTTAAGGCTAGAGTTGTAACTTGGAGGTAGAATGCCCCTGGTTCAATTCCCAGTACAAAAAAAAAAAAAAAAAAAAAAAAAAAAACCCAGAAATTACAATACTTTTTTTAGGTTTACAATTTACAGTCTATTTCAAGCTATTGTGTAAATTTGTGTAGACCACTGATACTTAATTACATCCTTACTTTAGAAGAGATAAGTATTATACTTGAGAATACTGAAAAATACTTGCTTAGAGTGGAGAGTGGTGATTAAAAGCATAAGCTTCGGAATCTGACATAACCAGTTCCCGTGCTAGATGGCCACTTGCTAACCGAGCAGCGCTGGACAAGTTATGTAATCTCTCTAAGCCTTGGTTGACTCATCCGTAAAATGGGAACAGTGATTTCTAGGCCCTATAGATACTCTGAGGATTAAATAATGTAAGTAAAGGGCATATTTACCAAGTGTCTGACACACAATAAACAACAAGTGGGTGCTTTTTTAAAGAAAATATTAACAGGATAAAGATAATAGGAAATGCTGGGGATGATAGGATCTTTCAACATTTATCAAGACTATGAGTCTGAGATAGTTTACTTTTCAAATTTTCTATGACAAGTAAAGATATATCACTTGAATTCATAATAATCAGATTGGAAGGGAAAAGATGATTTTAATATTTTGCTTAAACAGTTAATAGTAGCAATGAGAAAAGCAAAATATTCGTGGTTGTAGAAGACACTAAAATAATTATAAGAAGATATTTTAAGCAATTTCTTGCCAACAAATCAGAAATCTAGATGAAATGCATGATTTTCTAGGAATATATAAATTCTAAAATTGATCAAGAAGATAAAGAAAACCAAGCAAATCAGTAACCTTAGAAGACAGAAAAAGAGCTATTGCCAAAAATATCGCCAAGCCCAGATAATTTTGCAGGCATGTTCTTCAACTTTCAAAGAACAAATAGCATGGTAATTTCCTATCATTCAAACTATTCCAGAGGATAGAAAAAAAAAGGGGGGGTTGGAAGTTTTCTAAGTTCATTTCCAAGGCTAGGCTAACCCTAATATCAAAACTGAATAAAGAAAGCACAAAGAAAGTGTGAACCAATATTACTTAAAAATACAGATGTGCAGCCAGGAGTAGTAGCATGTGCTTATAATCCTAGTACTTAGGAGGCTGAGACAGGATGATCACAGGTTCAAAGCAAGCCTCAGCAACTTAGTGAGAACCTCCACAACTTAGTGAGACCCTATTCCAAAATAAAAAATAAGATAGAACTAGGAGTGTAGCCCAGAGGTAGAATGCCCCTGGGTTCAATACCTAGTAACACACACACACTCACACACACACACACACACACACACACACACACACACACTATAGATCTGAAACCATACAAACAATATAAATTAATTAAATGCGACAAGTTATTAAAATAGTAACATTTTAACTGGGCATGGTGACACATGTCTGTAATCCCAGTACTTGGGAAACTGAGACAGTAAGATCACAGAATAAGGCCAGCCTCAGCTACTCAGCCAGACCCTCAACAGCCTAGTGAGACCCCATTTCAAAATAAAAAATAAAATAGGGCTGGGGGTGTAGCTCAAAGGCAGAATACCCTTGGGTTCAATCCCCAGTATCCCCCCAAAAAAATATATAGTAGTATTTTATAACCAAATGGAATGTTAAAAGTACAGAAATGCTTCAGTGCAGAAAAATATATTTATTTATTATTTAGAATCATAAATTAAAAGACCAAAAATTAATTTTTATCATTTGATTAAGAGATCAAATAATTTTAGCAGTTATTTCTAAAGATAAGACTAAACAGTGAATATAACATTAATTGGTGAAATACCAGTTCCATTAAAATCAGAACAAACCAAGGAAGTCTACTATCAACCAATTTTTCAACACTCTTCAAAATTCTAGCAAATGCAATAAGATAAGAAAAATTCTAAAGTGATACAAGTATCAGAAAAGAACATATAAATTATTATTCTCTCTAATATTATGACTGTTTATTTGTGACAAGAGATGCCACCTTAAAACAACTGTTAGCATTAAGAAATCCCAGTGATGGGAAGAAATATAGCATAAGTATGTTTTAAAATTCGTAGTTTCCCTTTTCACCATGATAAGCAACTAAAACATTAAATAGAACAAAGGTCTCATTCACCACAATGTTTTAAAAACAAGGTTTGTCCTGGCAGTGGTAGCACATGCTTGTAGGCTGAGATAGGAGGATTAGAGGTTCAAGGCCAGCCTCAGCAATTTAACATGACCCTGTTTCAAAATATAGAATAAAATAGGGCTGGGGGTGTAGCTCAGAAGGTAGAATGCCCCTGGATTCAATCCCCAGGACCAAACATTAAGTTTTAAAGGTTGATGGTTTCAAAAAAGCACTAGTTGATTTGGCTATTAATAGGAGCATTAAACCTCAATACAGGATGTGGCAACAGGCTGAAAAACTATTTTTTGTACTGTAGTAATTATGTTGCTAGTGAACCATGGTTCACTAAACCATTAAACCATCATCCACAGAACTGAAATTCACTTGTTTACTCTATAACATGATACAAGTTTGAAATATTTGATTAACAAAGTTCACTTCCATTTCAAATAATGAAAGCAATAGCGCCATGTTGCAGGATTCAATGTCTTGGCTTCATATTTTAAGTATTTAGTGGCAAATTTGGGGGAAAAAAAGAAGCACATAGAAGGAAGAGAAGTTGGCTTAAAATATTTGAAAAGAAAGACCTATTATGGGATAGCTGTATTAAAGTCACTTGTAACTAAAAAGATCTTTGGTTCTTTGCATCATCACAAAAATAAGCAACAACCTTGAGAAAATTCAAATTCAATCTAGTTTAATATTGAGCCAAACCAGGTTATTTGCACAATAAAAATATATATCTTAAAACCTTATGGATACTTTATATTAGAAGAAAGCACTCATTTGAAAGATTAAAATAAGGAGAATAATATTACCTGAGACAAATTAATTATTATTGCAAACACTAAAAATTTATAATTTGCAAGGAAGTAGAACAAGGTGTATTTTCTAATTAAAAGATAATTAAGGGAAGTCTTCACATACACACAAAAAATAAAATTCCTTGAAGCTTTACAAAGATCTATTATGAAAATGGGGGTAGGGAGACAATCAATGTATGCACAAAAAATGCTTAACTTTGAATATTACTCCCAAATTCACTTGTTAGATCATCAGTTCACTGGTAAAAAATATGTTGAGTAGCCAGGCATGGTGGTGCACGCCTGTAATCCCAGTATTTGGGAGGCTGAGACAGGAGGATCGTAGGTTCGAGGCCAGCCTCAGCTACTTAGTGAGGCCCTCTGCAACTTAATGAGACCCAATTTCAAAATAAAGAATAAAAAATAGGGCTAGGGGTGTAGCTCGGAGGTAGAATGCCCCTGGGTTCCATCCCCAGTAGCACAAAAAAGAAAAGAAAGAATGTGTTGAGTACCTATGTACTAGGCACTTTGATCATTGGGAGGCGAAATTTAAAAAATGGTCACATTCAACACAGAGAACAAAATTCTGAGCAATTAAGACAATTATACTCTTGAGCTGTTGATTTTTTTAGTTCCTCTCACTATTCCATTAAATTGCTTTCTACCCCAGGAGTCTTTCTCAGTTCTAAAATAAGAGAACAAAAAAAAATTACCTAAATAACGCAATACAAAAGAATAGAAATGTAAGAGAAGGGATGTGTTAGCTCTTCAATTCTTGTTTCCAATTGCACTCAACAGTGCATCTAATGTTCAATTTTCTCTTCACAGAAATCTTGATTTTTTAAAGAACAAAAAGTACAATCAGCTTCAGCATCTAAAAAAGTATGCCATGGAGCTTTTACTAAAGTTAGCAAAAGAGAGAAATAGAAAAAAAAAAAAACATTGAAACAAATCTTTATTCTAAGTTACATAATGCATGCACCATGGTAAAGACCTCATACACTGGTACATGACTTTTAAAAATAAAAATCACCAACAGGTAGAAATTTTCCCTTTGCTGTCTCAGACTGCCTTAGGAGAGCTTTTACCAATGTGTTAGCTTATAATGTGAATATTAATTTAAGAAAATGTCATTTCTATCACCTAAAATATCTTCTAGAAGGGTGATTTACTTGGGGGGGGGGGGATGCCACGCTGCTTCTTCCCAAGGGAAAAAAAAAGGATGCATTTCATTCCTGAGTATGCTCTCTGTATATATATACATATACATATACACATGTATGTACACACATATATATGTGTATATATTCAATAAACGTTTGATTTTGAATTCTCCCTCTTTTCACTGATTCACTATTCTCGGTGTGACTTTCAAAAGCTTTATTCAATCATCAATCATATATTGAGTACCTTCTGCATGCCTGGCTTTATGTCAAATGGAAGGAAGATGCAAAAGAAAAATGAGACAGTATCTGCCCTTCCTAATCTTGCCATCTCTTCCAAGGGCAAGATAAAACACGACATATCATTAAGTAATTTATGAAACTAGTGCCCAACCCAATGGTACAACTATCATGCATCTTACATTTCTGTTGAATTTTAGAGCTTTGAAACACGTTTGTGTATTTAATCCTGAGAACAGTCTTGTGAAGAACATGTTATTAGTCCCATTTTAGCGATAACAAACCTGAGATTCAGCATTTTAAGCAACACACCTCAATCACGCAGATTATGAGCAGAATCAGTCAAGACTCAAGCCAGGGTTTTCTGATTCTAAGCCCAGTGCTCTGTTCAATACAGTACAGGAAACCAAGAAGGGGTACTCAACCGGACAACAGCCAGCCTTCTGCTAGAGGTGGAATTAAAATAGACCCGGATCTGAGCAATGTCCAGCGAAATGTCCAAATTAATTTTATTCTGAAAATGCCTATATTACAGTATAATACACAGAGCACAATTACCATTTCCCTAGTCTTGGTGCCTTTATCTCCTCAGTAAGAGCTCTGCTCTCGGGAACGGAGATGTGGAATATGATTAAAAAAAATTTTAAAGCTGGCTCAACGGGCTCCTATAAATCTTAAATCATAAACACCAATGTCAAAAGTCTAGGTTCTATCAATCCTGACACGCTGGGTTTCCCTTCTGCACTGGAGAGCCTAATTCGCCCACCCTTTTTTAGCATTCCTGCTTCAAAGATGCTAATGATACCCCAAGTTCTACACAAGTTCATGCCAGTTTTGTCACCGGTCCCCAACCCCTGCCCAGGCAACCCCTTCCTCCCGATGGATAGAATACCGAGTTCAGATTCCTCAAGTCCCGTCGCGACGCTGTCACACAGCACTGAGAAATAAGATGTGACCTTTCGACTCCGTCCTTGAGGACCTCCCGCTGGCCACGTAGCGTAGTTCCAACCTCAGGGAAGGGGCTCCGGGATCGAGAACGCAGCCCCGGGCAGCTTGCAATCCGAAGCGACGTCTCCGACAACTAGAAGGATGCTGGGCGCCCGGTCGTGCATCACTCCGCCCCATACTCCTGCCAACTGCAGGGCGCTCGGTCCTGCAGCCAGTCCATCCCACCCCGGAGGCAAGTCCGGACCAGCCAGACCTTACACCGGACGCAGAAGACAGATCGTCGGCCGCGGCCGAAGCAAGCGCCAAGGCCACCTGCCCCCAGCGCCCATCGCCGAAAACCTCAGAGGGCTCCCCCTCCCTCAAGGCTGGACCGCAGAAAAGCGTTTCTATGGGAACCTCCTGGGGATCACGTGAGTCACGCGAGCAGCCAATCGTGTCTCAGCTCTGCCCGCGGGCCCCGCTTTCGGCCGGCCCCGCCGCCCCCGCCTCCTGAGCCAAGCCCCGCCTCTTTCCTGCAGCGGGTCTGCGCCTGCGCACTGCGCCGCGCGTGCACGCGCGCGCTCCCGCGCGCGCGCTCCCGGGAGGGGAACGCGGGGGCGGCGCGGGGGCGGGAGCCGGGCGCGAACCTGAGGGAGCGGCGGCGCGGCCAGCGCGCAGGCGCAGAACCGCCCGGGCCCCGGCTGCCGGCGACGCCCCAGAGCGGAAGAGGGAAGTGAAGCAGGCGCCGGGCTGCGGGTTCCAGAGCCGTGCTGGGCGTGCGGAGGCAGAGGCAGCACGGAGAAGAGGCCTTGGCCACGGGTCCGGCTCGGGGATGTCGAAGAACACGGTGTCGTCGGCCCGCTTCCGGAAGGTGGACGTGGATGAGTACGATGAGAACAAGTTCGTGGACGAGGAGGACGGCGGCGACGGGCAGGCCGGGCCCGACGAGGGCGAGGTGGACTCCTGCCTGCGGCAATATCCTTGCGTTGGTGGTCGGGGCAGCCCACCTGGCCCTGGTCCCGGTCCCGCCCGGGCAGTGTCCCCGGCGGGGACGGGCTCGGACTGGACCCCGGGTCCCTAGCGCGGAGTGGACAGGGGCGTCCCGGTTCCGACAGGTCGCCTGGGACCCGGGGTCAGTCCGGGATTCCTCAGGTTTCGGGCCGCGCCCTCCCGGTGCCGGGAAGGTGTGGGGCTGGCCCGGGGATCGGAGCCCGCGCGACAGCTTCTTCCCAAGACTCTTTCCTGGGAGCCCAGGAATCCCTGAAATGTCTGATCAGGCATCTGTCTTGAGTCATTTTGTTTTTCTGTCGATGTGCTTTTTGCTTTTGTATCGTTGGGATAGTTGCATTCCTTGCCTGGGAAGATGGAGCGGTTCGCAAATTGAGGCCGTCTGTACTTTAAGCCCACGGGCTGTTCATTATTTTATGAGTAGTAGTATTATTTAAGAGAAAGGGATTTGGCAAAATATAGGTTGCACGTAATTTGTTAATGAGAGTGAATACAAAACTCCCAATAAGGAAGCTTGGAGCCTGTTACCTGCCAAGAAAAGGACAATAGAAAAAAGATGAGGCACGGATGTGGAGAATCCCTAGAAATATTTAAAATAAACCCCAGTGAATAAAATAGAAGATGAGTCATTTGTATAAAGTGCGTTCGTTTTTGTGATCCTAAAATTGTTTCCATTCTAGTTAAAATATGGCTGTCAGTTCCTGGTTTCTGGTTGTGCATATTTCAATATTCATAACTATAAGTTAGCATTTGCATTTGTACCAGATGTTTTTTTAGAACAGTGTAAATTTGCAAAAGCCAAAGCTGTAGTTTTAGAAAACTCTAAATTGCTAGATCTTTATACAGTTCTGATTATTTGGGGGTGATTCATAAGGGTCTTTTCTTGTCAATGTCCTGTTAAATTATAATAGAAAAATATATGAGAAAAAATATTTAGTCACAGCTATATCTTACCATAAAGACACTTAATACACCTTAAATATTTATCAACCTCCTGTATATGTTTTCCTTTGATTGCTACAGCTTTCAATCCGTTGTTACTGTTTTGCATTATTTAAGTACTTGTTAAGTAGTTTGGGTCATTTAAAAAACAAGCCAGTCTACAAAGGGCATGCTTCTTTAGAAGTTCACACAGCCTTGAAAATAGTAGCTTATTCCCAAGTGTAGATTTTTTTTTTTTTAGACCTATTCAGAAAATGAAATTGGTGACCAATCCTTTCTAAAAACATTCTCTCTTATGGATAACTGTTTTCTTACACTAATATATTTTAGGTAATTTGTGGTGATTCCTAAATATTGTTAGAGTATCCATATCAATCTCTTTTTAATTAGCTTATCTTAAAATATGAAGATAGTGTCTCTTCTTACCCTTGTTAGCACCAGGAGAGGCAGCAGCTCTGGTCTGGTACAACAGATGGAGGAACAAGTGAACTCTGTGTGGTTTTCCTTTTAGGGCAATGACTGTATGTTCTGAAAGTCTGATTGGCCTTCCGTTTCTCATGCTTGCTCACTCACTGGTGCCTTGAGAGAGACTAAGTGTCATAGGTATGGTCTAACACAGTTTGAATAATCTTTATGAAACAGGAAAGAATATGGAAGACAGAAAAAGTAAGCTGCCACCTAAGGGTCATATGAATCATTACACCTGTAATAGCTCCTTATCAATATTGAGAGATTGCTAATGTCTGTCATTCAGATTGCTCAAGTAATCTGCCAGCATTTTCATTTAATATAGAATACTGTTCTAGTATAAAGTTTGGTCTTTATTTTTCCAGTTAAAATAACAGAAGAAGCCGGGCGTGGTGGCGCACGCTTGTAATCCCAGCATTCGGGAGGCTGAGACCGGAGGATCCGGGTTCGCGGCCAGCCTCAGCTACCTAGTGAGGCACTCTGCAACTATAAAAAATAGGGCTGGGGGTGTAGCTCGGAGGTAGAATGCCTCTGAGTTCAATCCCCAGTACCGCAAAAAAAAAAATAAAATAAAATAACAGAAGAAAACATACTTTGTTTGACGATAGGCTATTCCATTTGGGCACCCTATAATTCTGGTGCATATTTTAGGATTTCTTGACTACCAGTCGAAAAAATGTTTGCATATATGTATCATTAGAAAATGAAAGGTTATCAAGGTGTTCATTTAATAGTTAGAATAAAGGGTGAAACAGTTTTTTTTTTTTTTAATTCTTATGTTTCTCTTAATTTCACTATCTTACCTTTGATTGATATATTGAAAACCAACACATTGAATCTCCAGTTGAATATAGGGATCATAATAATTTTTTTCATGTGCATAAAGTCAAGAAACCCATGATTCCCAGTAGTTATAATGCTTTCCCAGGGGCTCCCCTTTGCTGTTATCCCCTTAACCTTCATCACAGGAAACATGACAGCTGCTCTCCAGGCAGCTCTGAAAAATCCTCCCATCAACACCAAAAGTCAGGCTGTGAAGGTGAGTCACAGACAGTCTCGCACAGTGATCTCTGCCGATATCCTACTATTTCCACAATGCTCTGAAGTCTCACAGAGTCTGTAAATATTTTAACTCTGTACGTCTCTGACATGGAATAGCTTACAATGTACTCTGATAGGTAAAAATGTTGTGGAAAAATGGCACCATTACATAGAGTTACAGTAATACTGCACAGTAGACATAGTAAATTCAAATGATGGATAAGTCATTTCTGTGTATATTTTAAGAGAAGGCCACTCAGGATTGAATTTAAGCAAAAGCAAACTTTTACTAAAATAAACAGATTCTACTTGCTTTTTTGATGACTTTAAATTGTACAAATACTAGATGTTTATCATAGAAAGCTCAGACATACGAAGGGATAGAAAGGATATAATATCACTACTCAGAGGTAACAATTATTACTTTTTGGTGTTGCTATATGCTTATAGTTCTTCTATGAGTGTTTTTGTTTTTATAAAAACAGAATTTTATAACCTGCTTTTTCAACTGTATAGCACTATACATGAACTTCTTTCCTTAGCAGTAAGTTTATTTTACTATAGTAGTTCTAATAGCTGTACACCAATGTACTGCAATTTATATATAATTGATTTCCTTTTGTCATATATTCAGACTATTTTTCCTGCTATATACACTACTGAAATGAATAATTTATAATAAACTTAGTTATTTCCTTTCAGTAAGTTTCCAACAGTGAAACACTCAAGAGTATGCACATTTTTTAAGGCTTCTGGTACATCAGGTATTGCCAAATTGCCCTTCAGAAAAGTTGTGTAACTTACATTCCCTACAGCAGTCTTTCACTAATTCTTCCGGACCTGGGCATGGTGGTACATGCCTGTAATCCCAATACTTGGGAGACTGGGACAGGAGGATCACAGGTTCTAGGCCAGCCTCAGCAACTTAGCAAGACCCTCCACAACTTAGTGAGACCCTGTTTCAAAATAAGAAAATTGGGCTGAGGATATAGCTCAGAGGTAGAATGACTTTGGGTTTAATCTCCAGTACCAAAAACAAAAACAAAAAATGAAACCTAAAGTATCAACACCAAGAATCTTAATTGTCTAGTAGTATTAAGTAAGCGCATATTAATTATCTATGCAACATTTTTTTTTAGAACTGGGGTTTGAACCCAGGGGCATTCTACCTCCAAGCCACACCACCAGTCCTATTTTTTTTTTTTTTTTTTTTTTATTCTTCATTTTGAAACAAGGTCTAAGTTGTGGAAGTTCTCACAAAATAGCTGAGGCTGTCCGCAAACCCAGGTCCTCTGGTCTCAGCCTCCCAAGTACTGGGATTACAAGTGTGCACCACCACACCTGGCAATATAATATTTTATAAGGGGAAATTTTCTTTGGTTTTTAAAAGTTGGTAGAGCCAGGTGTGGTGGCACACTTGTAATCCTAATACTTGGGAGGCTGAGACTGGAGGATCACAGGTTCAAGGCCAACCTCAGCAATTTAGTGAGGCTCTCAGCAACCTAGTGAAACCCTGTTTCCAAATAAGAACTAAAATCAGTCTAGAGTTGTAGCTTGGAGGTGGATTACTTCTGGGTTCAATTCCCAGTACCATATACACACCAAAAAAAAGTCAGTAGGAACATCATTGAAATTTCAGTTTTATGAACTTCTGCTTTTATGTGGGTGGTTTTTATCACAGCTTGTGGGTAGGAGGTTATAACTCTGGGTGCAAAGATTATTTCTCTAAATCTGGAAATTTAAACTGAAGATAACAATCGGTGTGGTAGGAACATTCTGTAAAATCCTGACCGGTAGGCATGCTGAAGATACCACATTGTGTTGAATTAGAAGGAGAAACAAATTGTTGAAAGGGTCAATTAAGTGTTCTTTTTGCTTGGCTGAACAGGTAAAAAGAAAACATGGCTTTGGGAACAAGCTTTTACCAAAGGAAAAATAAGTTTTTTTTAAATTTTGAAATAAAAAGTTTGTAAAAATAAATTGTTTCTGAAGGATAGTTCAAGATATAACAGATCTGTTTCCTTGCTTTGTTAAGATTTTTTTTAAGACCAAGAAAAATTTAAATGTTTTTAATAAATTTAATAATTTAAATGTTTTTAATAATTTATATGTTTATAATAATTTTTATATTAAAATTTTATAATAAATGTTTATAATAATTTAAATGTTTTTAATAAATTGTTAAATTATCTAATCAACCTATTAGTAAATCCTCTCAGCTCTACCTTCAATTATGTCAGTAATCTATTTCTCGCCACCTTTGCTGCTTTGTGCTACTGAAACCAGCCTGTATATTGCAGTTGCTGCTAACTGGTTTCCCTGCTTCTGCCTTGCCTCCTGCTCCCATAGCTTATTCTCAACATAGACAATGAAACGATCCTGTTAAAATGTGAGTCAGAGCCAGGCGTGGTAGCACACACCTATAAGCCCTGTGCTTGGGAGGCTGAGACAAGAGAATCACAGGTTCAAGGCCAACCTCAGCAACTTAGTGAGACAAGACCCTGTTTCAAAATAAAAAACAAAATAGGGCTGGGGGTATGGCCCAGAGGCGGAATGTCCCTGGGTTTAGTCCTCAGTACCAAAAAGAAATATGAATCAAATAATAGCAATTATCTTAAAACCCTGCATGGTTTTCTCAATAAAATCCAAAGTCCTTACAGTGGCCCGTAGACCTTACGTGATCTGTTCTCCCATAACCTCTATGACTTCCTGTCCTGCTACTCACTGGCCACTCTGCTCCAGCTACGGTGCCTCTTTTTAACACACCGAACCCATACCAATAGCACTTGTTTGCTGTGTCCAAAACACTTTCCATATGTCCGGGGCTCCCTCTTTTGCAACTCTCAGGTCTGTACTCAAATGTCAGCTCGGGGACCTTTCTAAAATTGTAGCCCCTCACATGTACCTCAATGTTTTGTTATTTATTTACCCCCAGGATCGGGCAGGCAGCATCGTCTTGAAGGTGCTCATCTCTTTTAAAGCTAATGATATCGAAAAAGCCGTGCAATCTCTGGACAAGAACGGTGTGGATCTCCTAATGAAGTATATTTATAAGGGCTTTGAGAGCCCATCTGACAATAGCAGTGCTGTGTTATTACAATGGCATGAAAAGGTAAGTTATGAATTATAAATCTGTATAACTGCTTCCTCTTTAATAGAGAATAACAGTCTCTCACCTTAATAACCACAGTTACATGATTGTACTTGTTTATTATTACAGATGCATGAAAATGTAAAGGTTCAAAAATACGCTCACTAGCCTTGGTCTTAAGAGATTCTGATTTGCAACATTACAACACATACATTTGCTGACATATTTAGCATATATTATGATTCGTTAAACATTGTCTAAAATTGAATTAAATGAAAACTTTGCAAAAGAAAATAAGGAGTAAAAATCAGGAATTCTTTTCCATGGATCAAAAGATAGAAACAACCCAAGAAGAACAGATAAAATGTGGTCCATACATACAATGAACTATTAATCAACCATAAAAAAGAATGAAGTTCTGATACTGGCTATAGCATGGGTGAACCTGTTAAACATTATACTAGGTGAAATCAGCCAGACACAAAAGGACAACTATTATATATTTCCATTTATATGAAATAACTTAGAATAGGCAAATTCAAAGGTACAAAAAGTCATCAGAGGTTACCAGGGATTGGGGAAGGGGGTTTCGGGAGCCATTGCTTATTAGGACCAGAATCTCTGTTTAGGTGATGAAAAGGTTTTGGTAATTATGAAGATGGCTATACAACATTGTAAATGTAATTAATGCCACTGAATTTTATACTTGAAGATGGTTAAATGGCAAGTTTTGTTAGGGGCAGGAAAAATCAAGAATTCTTAAATCCTTTCTTTTTTTTTATCTTACATTTTTTTCCGGTACTAGGGATTGAACTCAGGGGCATTCTACCTACGAGCTACACCCTCAGCCCTATTTTTTTATTCTTTATTTTGAAACAGGGTCTCACTAAGTTGCGGAGTGCCTCACTAAGTAGCTGAGGCTGGCCACGAACCCGGATCCTCCAGTCTCAGCCTCCCAAATGCTGGGATTACAAGCGTGCGCCACCACGCCCAGCTTTTTTTTTTTTTTTTTTTTTTTTTTCCCATGCATCTTATTATTCAGTGTCAGCATATACTGGCACACCATCCATAAAAAAAGAGAAGGAATTTTGAGGTCTGAGTAAGAAGTTGGCAAGATAATCTTTAATACCCAAATCTTATACTGGTAGAAATATAAACAGTAACATTTAAATAGAATAGTCAGCCAGATGTGGTGGCACACACCTGTAATCTCAGTATGTGGAAGGCTGAGATAGAATTGCAGGTTTGAGGCCAGCTTTAGCAACTTAGCAAGACCCACAACAACTTAGCAAGATCCTGTTGCAAAGTAAAAAACAAAAAGGGGCCGGGTGTGGCGGCGCACACTTGTAATCCCAGCATTTGGGAGGCTGAGACCAGAGGATCCGAGTTTGCGGCCAGCCTCAGCTACCTAGTGAGGCACTCTGCAACTTAGTGAGACCCGGTTTTAAAATAAAGAATAAAAAATAGGCTGGGGGTGTAGCTCGGAGGTAGAATGCCCCTGGGTTCAATCTCCAGTACCGCAACAAAACAAAACAAAAAGGGCAGGTGTTGTCAGGTTTGATGACACATGCCTGTGACCCCAGTACTTGGAAAGCTGAGACAGGAGGATAGCAGAATTCAGGTCAACCTCAGCAATAAAAAGGGCAGGGGAGGGGTATCTCAGAGAGAGAATGCCCCGGAGTTTGATCCCCAATACAAAAATTAATGATAATAACTCATTTAATCCTTATAGAAATACTAGGAGAAAGGAAAACTTGCACTTCTTCCTTTGTAGTTGAGGCAACTGGAGGCATGTGTTAAGTCTTCATTTCTAAACACGAGTCACCAGTTTTTGCCCATCTCATCTCCTAAATACTTCCCAAATCCTCTCAGATGCACACTAACGCACCAGTCCTCGGCGTCTCTCCAGTCTGTCGCTATAGCTCCCTAACTGGTTTCCCAGCTGCCAGCTTTGCCTTCCTGAAACCTGTTCTCCACCAGCCACCAGAACAATCTCTTTAAAATCCAAGTGTGCTCCTCAGTCACCAGAAGCTTCCAAGTCAAGCCTCCTCTGTCCTGTCATTCTTCCCTTAGACTGCTGCAGTGCCAGCCTTTTCTCTGAACACCCTGTACTGATTCATCCTCCAAGTCAGTCTGTTACCTCATCCATTTAATGTACTGGTTTTCTCCAGAAGCCTGACCTGAACATTCCTCTGTGCTGTCAGGCGGAGTGTGCACCCCTACTCTGTGCCTTCATACCACTGTTAAGCATACCTCTTACCATTTCGTACATTATATTAAAGTCTTCTGTTTATGTGACTGTCTCTTCCCAGTAGACCAGAAGATGCTATATTTAGCCAGGCATGATGGCACATGCCTGTAATCCCAGTACTTGGGAGGCTGAGACAGGAGAATCACAGGTTCAAAGCCAGCCTCAGTAACCTAGTGAGACCCTGTTTCAAAATACAAATTAAAATAGGGCTAGGTATGTAGCTTAGAGGTAGAATGCACCTAGGTTCAATTACTAGTTCCACCAAAAAAAAGGAATAGGCATGATGACACACACCTGTAATCCCAGTACTTAGGAGGCTGAGACAGGAGGATCACAGGTTTGAAGCCAGCCTCAGCAACTTAGTGAGACCCTGCTTCAAAATAACACTGGGGGTGTAGAACACCCCCGGGTTCAATCCCCAATACCACCCCCCAAAAAAATTTTATTTAATATAAGACGACCCTTAGGATTCTGTGAACATGTACGTTTGGTTTCTTTTAGGCACTTGCTGCTGGAGGAGTAGGATCCATCGTTCGTGTCTTGACTGCGAGGAAAACTGTGTAGTCCAGCAAGAGCTGGATCTGCTACGGGAGTGGGAGTTGCTGGTACAAAGACCAAAACAACCAAATGCCACCGCTGCCCCGTGGGCAGCGTCTGTTTCTCTCAGCTTTGCCTTCTTGCTTCCTTTTTCATATCTGTAAAGAAGAAAATCATGTGCCAGTTTTCCTTTAATGAGAACTAGGATAACAGGAAAGTTGGTTCAACAGGAATGTTTCATCTTTGCATAACCATTTCAATGATGTGTATACCAGTGTATATATAGTATAATTTACATTCACGTTTAATTGTGCAATTTTTAACCCCCAATGGCTGGTTTTCATGTTGTTTTATATTCTTTTTAACTAATATTGAGAGAACTGATCAGAATTTGAAGCCAGTTTCCTAACTCATTGCTAATCAGGAAATGATCTTGATTAAAAAAAAAAAATATGAGAGACTGGCAACTATTAACATTGCAAAACTGGACCATTACTTCCCTTATTTAAGCAAAATATGTTTTTGAAACAAGTGGTGGTTGAAAACCACTACTAATTTCCAGCTTTATTTCTGCTTGCCTCCAGACTATGCTGTGAGTTTTAAGTATGCTACTCCTTTTAGCATCCAGTTATCTTGGCCTCTTAATTTTTTCTGTGGTCACCCAGGGTACAGAGCAAAGAGTCTTGCTCTATACAGATGTATTTGTAAGATACCAGAGCCTATTAGACATGAACATTAAACTTATGTTCCTATAACATGGCTTTGTCTGGGGAAACTTCTCCCAGTCAGAAAGGATGAAAAAACCATGATGCAGTTCGAAATCTGGGCAGCCTCTGAATGAAATATTTCTTTAGAAATACAGAAGCTGCCTTCGACATTATGAGGTATATGAAGATTTAAGATATCACTTCAGATGTCCTATAAATGTCTTCAGTGTTCTTCAGGGTAATTGGGATCTCAGAAGATTTGGTTCAGATCCAAACAAATACACATTCTTTGTTTCAGCTCAGTGTTTTTTAAAAAAAGAAAATGCCACACAGCAAAAAAAAATTGTTTACTCTGTTGGACAGACCAAATCGATTCTCAGAAAGTGACCGGTGCTTATAAAAAGCTATTATTATAAAGTAGCTCCAAAACAAACCTGAAAGCATAATGACCAAGAGGGAAATCAGCCTGTGTTTAGTATTTACATTGGATACCAGTTTCAAAATCACTGACTTATGTGAAAACTGGTGCAGAAATTCTGTAAACTCTGCTGTTTTTGATACCTGCTTTTGATTTCATTTTGTTTTGTAAAAATGAACTTCGAAAATAAAATGTCAGTGTTGAATAATTTATTTTTATTACTTGAACACTCAATGAATGTATGGTTAATTAAGAGGAAAAGTTTCCTGATGCTCCATCATGTATTGTACTCTTGACAGTTTGTTAGGGTTTATAAAACTATTTTATACAACTATGAGGTAGTAAAGAAGAGGAGGGAGTAATGAATGATGTCAGAACACCCCTGAAGCCCTCGGTGTCACTCCATAGCCAGCAGCAAGCTTATAGTATCACTGCCCAAAGACCTGAAGACTAATGTGCAAATTCACCCAGCCCTGCAGTTGTCTCTTCTCAGCTTCTAAACTCCTATACTCAAAGTTATTTGTTATGTCTGTCTACTCACGGCAGCTTTTCAACCATAACCAAACTAAATTCATTTTTTTTTCTTTTGTGCTGGGAATTGAACCCAGGGTCATTCCACCTCCAAGCTACACCGCCAGCCTTTTTTAGTATTTACTTTGAAACAGGGTCTCAATTGCTGAGACTGGCCTTAAACCTGTGATCTTCCTGTCTCAGTCTCCCAAGTACTAGGATTACAAGCAGGTACACGCCAAAGGGCGCTTTTGCGCGAAACTGATTCTTGACCTACCATTCGCTCTTCGACTTTTAAACCCTGTGGTTTTATTGTTTTGGTTCTGCCTTTTTTTAAAGAGGAAAAATAGCAAACATGCCCTTTTTCGGTAGGGTAACAGCGCTATTTAGGTAATAGTCGTACTTGCTAAGTATGATGATGTCTGAAGGAAATACATTAGTACCAGGTGAAATCAGTGTACACACGGACCAGATACTTGTGTTATCAGTGGAATCATAAAGGACATGTCAGAAGGATAAGGTCTGAGTCTTTCTCACAAATCACTTTCATCCTACTTGGGCAGTAAGATACTGCTAGGGTTTGGTCTGGCTCTTGTCTAATTGCTTGGGGCTGCGTTTCCAAGGTCCTGTACTTCAAGTTGGAAGTGAAGTGCACCTCTGGAAGTTACTCCTGGAGTGCCCTCCCGTTCTGATTTCACAGCGAGTTGACATGGGAAATCCTTAGAAATGGGAGATCTCTGAGATAACTCTAGACTTGAGAAAAACAGGATCCAAATTGTAGACCTGCTGGGATAAGGGACCAAAGCACTGTTCACCAGCGCCAACCTCACAGCAAATACTGGAGCTACTTGTGTCTGACCCGATTGCAGCCTTCGGTTGAGTTTGTATGGGGTCCAGAAAGTTCTAACCTGCTCGTGTCTGCCTCTACCCTTCCCACTTCTTGTTTTCAGTTGCCTCATATCCTTTGCTTAACTCTACTCTCTTTTCTTTTTCTCTCTTCTGCTCTTACATCTGCTGCCCTCCTCCCCTCTTTCTATCTCTTACTTCCCCAGTGTCCGCTTTCCGATGAATTCACGTTCAAGCCCAGACACTCAGAGCCATTTCTAGTCATGAAATAGGTGGCTGTTCAGGCAGGTGAGTTTAAGTAATGCCCTCCCACAGTTCTCCAGCTGACTCAATATTTAAATTGCTTATATCTAAACTGTAAGTGCTAGCCGGGCGTGGTGGCGCACGCTTGTAATCCCAGCATTAGGGAGGCTGAGACGGGAGGATCCGGGTTCGCGGCTACCCTCAGCTACCTAGTGAGGCACTCTGAAGCTTAGACTCGTTTTCAAAATAAAGAATAAAAAATAGGACTGGGGGTATAGCTCAGAGGTAGAATGCCTCTGAGTTCAATCCCCAGTACTGCAAAAAATAAATAAAACATAAACTAAGTGCTGGTTTTTATTTCCTTGGGTTACTTTGGCCAGCAGTTGAGCAAATAACCTAAAATCTAAGGCAGACCAGATGTGTGTGTGTGTGACTGAGAATTGAACCCAGGGGCAGTCTGCCTATAAGCAACGCCCCTCCTCCAGCCCCTTTTTATTTTTTATTATGAAACAGGGTCTCACAAAGTTGCTGAGGCTAGCCACAAACCTGCGATCTTCCTGTCTCAGCCTCCCAAGTACTGGGATTACAAGCGTGCCCTACCATGCCTGGCTTAGACCAATTTTTAAACACACTAGTATTTAAAATTGGTATTGACCTCTAACCTCATTTAATAGATTCCCTGTTTTCTATGTTTTTAGAGATGATGCATTATCACCAATTAACTGCCATTACAGGTAATTTTGTTGTAATTCCATTAAGCAAGAATCAGAGCTACAATCTCATGTCATTAGCCACATTCAAGATTATTGATCAAAACTTAAATTTATTGAATTTACACATAACATCACTTACAAAAAAAGCTTAAAAATCACTAAGATGATTGGGGATGGGAAGATGCTCAATAAGAAAAAAATCAACCATCTCTCAACATTTTAGATCATGGTACTCTTTCTTTTCCTTTTTCTTTCTCTCTTTTTTTTTTCCCCCAGTGCTGAGGATCAAACCTAGGGTGCTGTACAACTGAGCTACACCCCCAGCCTAGAACGTGGTACTTTAAAACAGGTCTTCTTTGTCTGATTTCCCACCATGGACCTCTCTCACACTCCCCACCTCAGTTCAACATCCCTAATAGAACATTGGAAAACCCCAGTGCCCCAACACGCTAGGTGGCCTGGATCCCACAGGGTGCAATGTAGGATCTGCCCCTAGGTGGTGCTGCTTCACCACATCCATGGTCCAGCCACCAGCTACAGGGGACACTGCTTTTGCTTTGATATTTGTTTTCCTTTGTCATTTATGTTCCTTGGAAGTTTAAGGATAATAAATTATCTTTGTTTACATCTCCTATTACTTTCTGAAACAGTTCCCCAAAGTCCATATAGCATGAAACAAATTGAGTAGGATAGAGCAAGGCGTGGTGGTACACACTTGTAATTCCAGTGCTTGGGAGGCTGAGACCGGAGGATCTGGGTTTGCAGCCAGCCTCATCTACTTAGTGAGGCACTCCACAACTTAGTGAGATCCTGTTTCAAAATAAAGAATAAAAAATAGGACTGGGGGTGTAGCTTGGAGGTAGAATGCCCCTGGGTTCCATCCCCAGTACTGGAGGAAAAAAAAAAATTGAGTAGTATATAACTCATCTGAGTTCCACAGTCCCTTTTAAGGGTCCATATTTCCAAGCCTAGCAATAGCTCATTCTATAGGGCACGGCGTCTTGACCTTTCTACCAGGCTCTCGGGCCCCTGAAGTCACAGTTACTGTGTTTTCATCGTCCCTCACAATTCTTTGGCGTAGCTGATACTCCAATATAGGATGCATAATACTGAATTTGAGCCAACTCTCTAGGATGCCTGATGGAACAACAAAGTAACAGAAGCATAGAACTATGCAAAGTAAAATACCTTCCTTGGATTCAAATAGCCTGTATTCAATCAAATTGAGTCACAATTCCCTTCATTGCAGACATAAGAGAATTTACCAGACTGAGGTGGAAATCAGAACCATCAGGGGCAGCATGAATAGCCCTTGTAGTGCTTAGCTCTGCCAGAAGTCACCAGAGAAAGTAGCCAAGGGACAGAATTCCAGCTCACATCTGGCTGACAGTAACTCCCTGGAAATTTATGTGGTATGGCTTCTTCTTTTTTTTTTTTTTTTTTTTTTTTTTTTTTTGCAGTACTAGGGATTGAACTCAGGGGCATTCTACCTCCGAGCTATACCCCCAGCCCTATTTTTTAGTCTTTATTTTGAAACAGGGTCTCACTAAGTTGGGGAGTGCCTCACTAGGTAGCTGAGTCTGGCCACGAACCCGGAGCCTCCGGTCTCAGCCTCCCGAATGCTGGGATTACAAGCGTGTGCCACCACGCCTGGCTCCATTATCTTCTGAGATCAGAGATGTGTCCCATCTCTTTATTTTAAAGACAAAAAAATCATTAAATAATATTCATGAACATATGTCACCTTTCTTGACTAAGACTTTCCTAATCATGTCAATCCTTAGGATAATGAATGGCTTAAGTGGACAATGCCACTGAACAGCATTATACTTCCTTTTGTTTATCTCAAAATTGAATCAAGATTCAGAAGCATCTCTACATTAGGATTTTCTTTGACTTGATGACTGAGCTAAAGGTCTATCTTTATTGACTAATGGTTTTATAATTTTATTTGCTTTTTTTTTTTTTTTTGCGGTACTGGGGATTGAACTCAGGGGCATTCTACCTCCGAGCTATACCCCCAGCCCTATTTTTTATTCTTTATTTTGAAACAGGGTCTCACTAAGTTGCGGAGTGCCTCACTAGGTAGCTGAGGCTGGCCTCGAACCTGGATCCTCCGGTCTCAGCCTCCCGAATGCTGGGATTACAAGCGTGCGCCACCACGCCCGGCAGTGAGACCCTATTTCAAAATAAAAAATTAAAAGGGTTGTAGTTTGGAGATAGAATGCCCCAGTAACCCCCCAATAAAAAAGTCATAAATCTTGGTTTCCTTTTGTAGATATCATGAATAAGAAGCCAAGACTGGCATGGGAACTTTACCTCAAGATGGAAACCTCTGGCGAGTCCTTTAGTCTCCTCCAGCTCATTGCTAATGACTGTTACAAGGTGAGTCTGTGTGATGGTGGAGGGAAAGTTGAAGGTCAGCATCACATTGTTCCCGTGGCTAAACATCAGGGGAGAGTGTCCTGGAGACAGTGATATCAGAAATGTCATCCATTTTATGAATTAGCTAAACTCAGAGGTAGGTAGTATTTTTAGTTATTGTCTGGTCATGGGAAATTTGGTTCTGCAACTGTCTAGAGACATAGATTGGGAATCATTGTTAATATTTAAGTGCAATTAAAGCCCTCAAACAAAATTTTCCAAGTAAGGAAGGAAAATGAGAAGAGTTGCAAGTCAAATTGTGAGGAATACCAAGATGTCAATGGTAGACAGAAAAAACAAAAGAACCAGAAAAAATAAAAAAGCAGTGGCAGCAAGCTCACCTGCCATATGTGAGGCTCTGTGTTCTATCCCCAGTATCATAAAAAAATAAATAAATAAAAATAAATCAGCAGCCGGGCATGGTGGCTCACGCTTGTAATCCCAGCATTCGGGAGGCTGAGACCGGAGGATCCGGGTTCGCGGCCAGCCTCAGCTACCTAGTGAGGCACTCCGCAACTTAGTGAGACTCGGTTTCAAAATAAAGAATAAAAAATAGGAGCCAGAGCCGGGCGTGGTGGCGCACGCTTGTAATCCCAGCATTCGGGAGGCTGAGACCGGAGGATCCGGGTTCGCGGCCAGCCTCAGCTACCTAGTGAGGCACTCCGCAACTTAGTGAGACCCGGTTTCAAAATAAAGAATAAAAAATAGGGCTGGGGGTGTAGCTCGGAGGTAGAACGCCCCCGAGTTCAATCCCCAGTACC
>PVLC010011070.1:0-48419 GCA_004027655.1 Graphiurus murinus
GCCCCAAGGCTACCCAGGGTCCCATGAAAACTGAACCTCTCTCACTCTCACAGCTAAAACATTCCAGGGAGACTCAAATTTCTTTCAAAAATCTTTTGAATCTGCTCCTTCCTCTTTCCCATGGGTCACTGGGCCTAGGAAGGAGGCACCCAGTCGCTACTTCTAAGTAAGGCCGTGTATGTGTTTAATGATTGGCATTCATTCTCATGGGTTGGAGTCCTTCTTAGGTCCAGTTTCCCAACAAAGCATGGCTGGCAATAAAGGTCAGCTGAATGTAGAAATGAGTAAATCAACAAGACTTTCTTGCTTAGCTTCACTGTTCCATCATGAAGAAGTTATTGGGCGCCATCACATGTCCAAACCTGAGGTCCACCCCTCGTGAAGCCAGTGGGTTTCTTGCACAGGTTATTTTTTTGCCTGGGGACTGCCATTCTTTTCCATTTTACTTGGACTAGTAGCCATAGAATTTGGGTGGAATGTGCTTTCTTCCAAAGTCCCCGACATCCACCTTGTCGTAGCATCCAAGGGTACCCACAGCTGATCAATGGCGAGGGAGGCACCGGAATCAATTTCCAAAGACTGGGCTCCATCCAGTTTGGGCAATGTCACACGGCAGTTGTGGGTTGTCAGGTCCTGGACAATCACTTAACTTCGCTGAGTTGGCTGTCCATTCTGTAAAGTAGCACACGATCACAACCTACCTCCCAGGCTGGTGAAGGGCCATTCAAGAGCACAGTGAGAGCAGGCAGCCAGGGGTATCAGCATCCCACATCAGGAAGCCTCATCTTGCTCATCCCTCACTCCCCTTCAGGGTCTCTGTGAAGAGCAAGTGAGATATGACTGACTTGCATCTGCTCTGTGAGCCGTGGTGTGCATTGCTCCGGTTTTTACTATTACATCAACAACGAGCTATCCCCAATGGGAGCGCACACGTGGCCTCTCAGGAGTCACAGAGGGGCTGGAAAGGCACGCAAGGCCTCATGGTAGCAAGGCCAGTGTTCCAGCCGAGGAGGCTCATGCTCTGCTCTGCTCTGCTTTGCTTTGCTTTGCTTAGCTCAACAGCTCTCCTTGGAGACAGCAGCATTCCAGGGGAATCTGTTTACATGTCATGCAAGGCCTCGAGAGACTGAAAAACAGACCACCTGCCAGTTACCTACGGAGAAGGAAGGTTTTCAGCTGGGCTCAACAGTTCCCCACTAGTAAGAGCCTGGGCATTTTCTCCTTTGCCCTTAAA
Organism: Graphiurus murinus; assembly: GCA_004027655.1. Classification (NCBI taxonomy): domain Eukaryota; kingdom Metazoa; phylum Chordata; class Mammalia; order Rodentia; family Gliridae; genus Graphiurus; species Graphiurus murinus. The sequence continues at coordinate 1,235 of PVLC010011070.1, forward strand.
CAAATATCTTTCCATTTAATTGAAAACCAAGCTCACCCGGGCTCTGGCCTCCTCTCTCTAACCCAGCCCAACCTTTTCTAGTTCCTGAAATTCTGCCCCTTTCTGCCTTCACCACCCCAGGACCACCTCACCCGAGAGTGGACTGTGTCCTGCACAGCCCTACAGAGCTGCATGCTGTCATCACGGTTGCCCCAACCAAGTGGCAGCCACCTGCACTAGCACCTTGCCTCCAGGAGCCCCGCTGGTGCCTCCATCCGCCAGTTATCCTGGTCCAGAGAAAGCAGGTGTCCAGGAGACACAAAGGAACCACGAGGTCACCACATGGTTCTCAACGCGGCTTGCCCGTGAGTTTTCTTACCAATGCTCTGTGTAATGGCTTCTTTTATTTTTTTATTCTTGCTTACTAGTTGCTAAGCCTTTAAACTCATGAGTTAAGTCTTTTGTGCCCTTCCAATGAACTGCCCTGGAGCAAATCCCTGGTGGCAGCCTCTGGTTGCCCAGACTTTCCTGGGAAGCAGCTTTGGAGTGGGCGTCAGAGTCAATGCCTCCGTTCAACATCCACCCGCCACGTGTCAACTATGTGACCTTGGTCAAGTCGCCTCATTTCTCCAGGTGAGCGTCTCCCCCTACATAAAACTGATGGTGATGACCATGATGGCAGTGGTGAAGATGATGATGATACCTCTCTCAGAGAGTCTTGCAGGGGATATTTAAGTAAATATCTGCGAGGCACGCTTAACAAGTGCCTCACACATGCACAGTAAGTGAAGAATAACGGCTCATTTCAGTATCAGGATTGCTGTTTAGCCCAGGATTCAGCAAACTAAGGCCCTGGTGTCAAATGCAGACACACGCGTTCGCTTACCTATCATCGATAGTTGCTTTCACTAGTGGAGTCATTGCAACCAAGCCAGCATGGCCACAAAGCCTAACGTGCTTACTCTGTGGCCCTTTCACCAAACAGCTGGACAAACTTTGGTTTAGCCTGTTGCACTCCTGTTCCCCACCAGGTGATTAGACCAACATTAAAAACTACCAGAGAGGCAAGTATGGTGGTACACAATCTCTAATCCCAGTACTTTGGAAGCTGAGACAGGAGGATCACAGGTTTGAGGACAGCCTCGGCAACTTAGCCAGACTCTCAGCAACCTAGTGAGACTCTGTTTCAAAAACAAAAATAAATAACTAAAAGCTGGAGATGTAACTCAGAGGTAGAATGACACTGGGTTCAATCCCCAGTAATACACACACACACACACACACACACACACACACACACACACACACACCATAAAAATTAAAACTACCTGAGGCAGAGCTGCTAGTGGCCTCCCCAAACCTGGTTTTCCCTTCTCCTAACCTAATCAAATCTCTTCCACTTTTGGCCTGCACTCGAAGAATGTATTTCCCAGACTCCTTTGCTCCCCGAGGTGCCAAGCATCTGTGTCCTGGCCAATAAGATGTCATTTGAAGTGCTTTATGCATCTCCCAGAAAGAATCCTTAACAGGACTTCCCTCTCCTCTTTCCAAAAGCCTAAAGTACAAGCACGGAGGCAAAAACAGGAGGTGGAGCAATGTTTCAGAACTCAACAGGAGGCTGAGAAAGGAGGCCATTTCGAGCAGAACTCTGAGACCAAGTGAGCGTTGGTGTGTGAGCTGCAGAACTACGCTAACTTGGTATGCACCTTATTCAACACTCATTCGGGCCTTTCTTCACTCATGAGGAAACTAGCCCTAACAAACATGTTAGACAAACCCATTTGGAAGAGCAGAAAGTTTAGCATTAGTCCTCAATGGCTCCTGTCTGACACTACCTTAAAAAAAAATTAAAAACCTTTGTGGTAGCCAGGTGTGGTGGCGCACGCTTGTAATCCCAGCATTTGGGAGGCTGAGACCAGAGGATCCGGGTTCTTGACCAGCCTCAGCTACATAGTGAGGCACTCCGCAACTTAGTGAGACCCTGTTTCAAAATAAAGAATAAAAAATGGAGCTGGGTGTGTATCTCAGAGGTAGAATACCCCTGAGTTCAATCTCCCAGTACCACAAAAAAAAAAAAAAAAAACCTTTGTGGTAAATTTGGTCCTTGGATAAATTGTTTCTTGGCAGCACAGAACCACTTATTTTTGAAGGCCAAAATAACATTGCATATGTTTTATATTTATTCAGGAAAAAAAGGAATAGTACTCATTCAAGGAAAAAAAACCCGATTTATTAAAATGCTTATTCAGGGGAAAAAAGATTAGTTTGGATTAAGGATTAAAAGAAGATGAAAGAATAAGCAAAAGAAGAATGGCGTTAAGCCCAAAGAGAGCATTCAAGCTTTGAGCTGACACCGGTTCAAGCTGGGTCTCTGGCCCACACTCCCAGAGGGACTGTCCCCGTAGACACAGCCTCACGCTGGCAGGGTCAGGGCAGAGATGGAAGGATGTGTTCAAAGTCTTAGAGGTGAGAATACTGGGGCTCAGCGGGCTCCTGGGGTTCTGAGTCACACAGCGGTGCAGACCCGGCCCCTTCTGTTCCCACACATGCAGCATGCTCTCTTGGATGAGAAGGACTTGAGACAAAGTTGGTTCCTCTAGAACCAGCAGACTGAGAAGGCACGATAGGTAGGAAACAGCCAATGTTTCTGCAAAATGGACCTCTGTGATCTTCTGCTCAGAGTCTGTTTGGTGGACTGGGAACAGCACACTAATGAGTAGAGAAGGGAAACCTAGGACTTTTTAGAATGCCATTAAATCCCTGACTGCAAAGGCAAGAGACCACTAGCATGGTGCCAGCAAAAACCAGATTTAGAAAAGGAAGACTGTGTCCAGGAAACTTACGCACTTTCTTCTTGGTTCGCACATCGTTTCCTTTACGAACCGTCTTTCATTGTCACTTACTCAGTTACTAATTACAGTTAACTCTGGGGAGGAGTGGAAAGGGGTGTTGGTGACAGCCGGAAGGTCAAAAAGGTCACACTGAACCTTTTCCAGAATTCAAACCACTAGAGCCCAGAAGCTTCACAGTTAGAAAAATCTCTGTTCTGGGCAAGGAGAGCCACCATATGGCATAGTTTTGCCAACTCTGTTTCCAAAGTTAACTTCTGTTTTCCTGTGTTTCATATTTTCGTATTGTTATTGTGACAGGGAATGCCCTTGCACGCATATGTGTCTGATTAACCTGCTCACATCTTCTGAGCACTTCCTGTGTACCAAGCTCTAGGTCAAGTAAAAGTAGTTAGTGCCACACTTTATGCCATTTTTCAGATAAGGGAACTGAAGGAACCATTAAGAAACTCTTCCCCGAGCCGGGCGTGGTGGCGCAAGCTTGTAATCCCAGCATTCAGGAGGCTGAGACCAGAGGATCCGGGTTCGCGGCCAGCCTCAGCTACCTAGTGAGGCACTCCGAAACTTTGCGAGACCCGGTTTCAAAATAAAGAATAAAAAAGTAGGGCTGGGGGTGTAGCTCGGAGGTAGAATGCCCCTGAGTTCAATCCCCAGTACTGCAAAAAAAAAAAGAAACTCTTCCCCTATTTTCCCATTCCCCCAATTCTTCCATTATTTTTTATAGTTTCTCAGGAGATCCTGGCTATAACCTGTAGAATCCCAAGAGACCAACAGTTCTCAATTTTTTATGTTCTCAAGACCTTAGAAATAATAATAACCCCATTACATATTTACACAAATAACATTTTCACAATGAGTAAGCCATGTTTTTAAAGAATTAGGGAAAAAAAGTACATTTTTGCAAGTCTCTTTCATAGCTGATTTAACAGAAGACAGCTGGGTTCCCATATCTTCTTCTGTATTTAATCTGTTGTAACATGTTGTTTGGGTTGAAATATATATAGAATATCCAGTTCTATATGGAAATGTAGTTGGAAAAGGGAGGAATATTTTCATTACTTTTCCATATATTTGTGGCTATTCTTCTTTTAAACCCTACCCAAACTTAACAAGTAATAGTTTCTTTTTTTTTTAAGGCTAATTATAAATGGAACCTGAGTCCCTTATCAAAGAGCTTTTAATATTCTTACCTTAGGCTCCATTAGACTATGCCTCGGTCCGTTTCATGTTGCTCTAATAGAATAAATACTACAGATGAGTAATTCATAAAGAACAGAAGTTTATCTGACCCATGATTCTGGAGGCTGGAAAGTTCAATAACAAGGATCTTGTGAGAGCTTTGGTGGTGCATCATCCTGCAGCAGAGGCCAAGAGAGGAAGAAAAGGGGGCCCACTTCCAAGATAACTAGCCACTCCCACAACACGGGCATTAACTCAGTCATAAAGGCTCTTATTAGGCCTATTAGGCCGAGCATCTCAGTACTGTGGCATTGAGGATTAAGTTTCCAAAGCATGAACTCTGGGGGACTCATTCAAACCATGGCAAACATAGTTCACTGTGAACACATGGGATCTGGACACATCAAGAACTGGTCATTTGGAAACTCACTGAGTTATTCAGATCTTTCAAATGCTGGCACATTTCATTTTCTAATATCCTCCCCAAATAATGTTTGTTGATATCATTACAAATCTCATCAGAAAAGTTATGGAGTTTAAGGAAGTTGTCAAGACCACAGTGGAAAATTCACGTTTTTTAAACATCTCACTTTCACTCGAAAACTTGAATTTTATCATTGGCAACAAAAACTGTCAGTTGTTTTCCTTGAGATGCCAGGCTCACTTAGTTCATTTTCAAGAAAACATCTGCGATATATCCAAGCGTGAATAAGCACAGTTTGTCAGTCATTCTTTAAAAAAAAAAAATGGTGCTTCTTGAAAAAGCTACTTAGTTAAGCTCGTAAGTCAACAGCTGCAAGGCACTCTTCCTCAAGTCCACCTTGGTACTTGTATATGCAGCAGATATGCTATTTTACCTGTTCTTCCCATTTTGTCAAAATATCCAGAAGGCCTGTAACCAAGGATCAAAATACTAGTTACTCTATATCATTCATAAAAGCCTTCTTAAGGGACTAGTGTAGTTGAAGAACAGTTGACTGTTCACATAGTCGGGTGCCCCTGCCTTGACTTGTCCTGAAGCACTGCCAATTTCACCCTCCCTGACCATTACATCTTCACTGTCAAAGTCAACCTGGTGAAAAGGGCAAATAACATCTCACTGGTATTAGAAAATAGTCCTAACCCCACGGTTGCCCCTTCTCGGGCTGGAGTGCACCCCAGAGAGCCACCACTACAGCCAACCTATGGAGAACACTCAGAGGCCAGACTCCTGTCCCTGTCTTTCTTCCCATTATATAAAAAAAGACACACTCCAACTGCAGCATTTAGCTTCCTGGATGAGTCTCTCCAATTACTCTAGGAAAAGTGGTAGGGGAGGGACATTCATAAAGCCTGGGTAGAATAGGTTATTGCTGGGTAATTAACCTTGGAATGAAATCAAGAGACAGCAGTTCTTTAATTACCTAAGAAATGCCAGGATTCCAACTCCTAATTTCCATTCCCACTACCAGACTTGAGGCAAGTTATTCACCCCCTCTTGACCACAAGAACGTGTATCTGATGGTTGATTCAGGTTAACTTGACTGGGCTAAGGAATGCCCAGAGACTTTGGGAGGGTATTTCTGGAAGAGATTAGCTTTTGAATCAGTAGATTAATTTAAGAAGCTCACCTTTCATTATGGGGGCAGGCACCAGTCAACCTGTTGAGAGCCCAAATAGAACAAAAAGGTGGAGGGAAGGTGATTCGCCCTCTCTGCATGACCTGGGTCATCCATCTTCTCCTGCCCTTGGCCATCAGCACTCCTGCTTTTCAAGTTCAGGTTTGGACTACAAATATACCTCTGGCTTTCCTGGCCCTCCAGCTCACAGACAAGACTGTGGGATTTCTTGGCCTCGTAATCACATGAGCCAATTCCTCACAGTAAACCTCCTTCTGTATTTCCCTGTATATCCTATTGGTTCAATTTCTCCAAAGAACCCTAATATAGTAGGTGATAGTTATTACCTTTGAAAATAGAGAACTGCCAGGCATGGTGGTGCATGCCTATAATCCCAGTAGTTGGGAGGCTGAGCCAGGAGGATTGCAAGTTCAAAGCCAGCCTCAACAACTTAATGAGACCTTGTTTCAAACTAAAAAGTAAAATAGGGCTGGGGATCTAGCTCAGAGGTAGAAGGACCCTGGGTTCAGTCTCCCATACCAAAAAGAAGAAGGAGGAGGAGGAGGAGGAAGAAATAGAGAACTCATGGATTATTGGAAGTGTGACCCATATTCTTTTCTTACTGAAGCCTACCCATAAATACCATTACAATTCTCTCTCTCTCTGTCTCTCTCTGTCTCTCTCTGTCTCTCTCTGTCTCTCTCTCTCTCTGTCTCTCTCTCTCTCTCATCCTCTTTCTCTATCTCTGTTTCATGTCAGGTTTCTGTGCAGTTAGAAAAGCCATTTTGCCAGAATCATTTTTTTCTAAGTAATCCATATCGCATCTGTTAGGATGACTAATTAATAAGCAAAGTTAACAACAAGATCAAAAGTATTATAAACCCATCTTTCTGCTAGATGGAGACCACTGCACCCTTCTATTCAGTATCTCCTGCACCACACTAATTTTCTGAGCCAAGATCAAAGCTAATAAAAACATCTTTTTTGTGTGAAGTAACAAGCACACAACATGAAATATAATCTCAAAGGACCATCTCATTAATATCAAAAAGAATAAATCCTCACGAAAAAGCTTCCTAGGTAATACAATGAAGGTTCATCAGTTCTGTTTTGCCTGTTTTAAATTCCTGCTGTGGAATTTGGTTCTCAGAGCCTTCTGACCTATCAACGAGGACAGCATCTCAGACGCCTTTTCCTGTATCTCCCTTCATTTGTTTTATTTTGCAGAATCTGTGCAGCTAAAGAGAAATAGAAACAACTGATCTCTGAGACTCCCCTGGCTCTGAAATGTAATGAGGTAGAGTTCCCATTTGCTTCCAAATCAAAGCCTGTGTTTCTTGCTGTTGGTTCATCATCCTGCCATGCCATAAAGTATGATTCTGATTCCCGCCCCATGCTAATCCATTGGAAAATGCTTTCAATTTGTAATACAAACCTGGATGGAAAGAAAGGACAATTCTCTTGCTCCGATCCCCATTGCCCAGGTCTTCTGTGGCTTGGGTGGTCAAATGTCATATTAGGGAGTTCTGAGTGTTGTTTCAGCTGCTGGTATGAAAAAATGTTAAGCTACGTTACCACTCGAGAACTTGATTTAGTGATGGTTTCAATGACTGTTTTTCATTTTCTGCACATTTAATTCAATTTTTGTGTACACACACCTAGTTTAAACCTTCAAAGGCATATTTAAGTGCATTGGTAGCTGAGACTGAATGCAAATATTCCTTCACTCTAGCCGAGACTACACATCTCCCCCTTTAGGAAAAGGAAGAAAAAGACCTGTAGAGACTGTCATAAATAATTTCACTTAAGTGAATGCTGAAATTAGGCACCACATTGCTTGGCTCCTGGCAACCTATTTGCAGCCAGATATGTAGAGTACCCACTGGCCGAAGCTTCGCCTTTTCAGAAATGGAAAGCAGGAAAAACAATACGATCGTCTTTTAAAGTGGCATGTTGGACCCATCCCCAAAGTTAAATATACCTAGACGGTTCGCAGTGCAGGAACTACAGCTGACCTTAGGAGAATATGATGTTGATGGCAGCACTTGTGCTGGGAAAGGCGATAATGAACGAGATGTAGTCATGTATTTCTGGCACACACTTTGAATAGTACAAGGAGCTAATTGCATTTAAGTATTATCTTACAAAATGGTGACCTAATCATTTTGGAAGATAACCAAAATCTCCCCTTTTAGAAGAGATATCCTATTTTTAGCAAAATATATATATATATTTTTTCATTAAATTTGCCCTCTGAAACTTCAAAAACATGTTCCTGGATCAAGCCAAATTGCACGGCTTTTGCCCATAAAATTTCCCATTTGTACTGTCAAAAACTGACATGCCTATCTGCGGCTCCTGGGCTGAACCCTGAAATGATGGATCCTGTTTTCCTCTTGCTCCTGGTAATCCTTGGTTTAGAGTAACTTACAGCACCACTTGTACTGGTTCTCACTCAGATTACACGAAGGAAATATTCATCCTGTTAGAATCTGGTGCCTGTCCAGGGAATCATGCCAGGCCGCAGTGCCACAAGGGGTAAGAGAGAACATACATGTCTCCAAGAACAAAAGAGCAACAGGAAGAAACCAGTGCTAGAGTGACAGGGTAAGACTACTCTTGGCTTTGCCTTTTAAATCATGGACAGGTTGATACATAGATTAGTGCTGCCCTGCATACCTTTATGTGGGAGTTAAGCAGACTCTTGAAAAATAAAAAGGAGAACTGACAAAGGAATTAAGGTATTTTCTCCTACATACATATTTTCTCAGAATGTGTCAGGGTAATTGATAGCGTATGTTGCTCTCTGGCTATTCTTCAGTTCTATGTATACGAAGGATGTTGGGGTTAATTGGTCTCTTTCTGGAATTTGTGCTTTGGTCAAGTGCTTATAACTTCTATTATGCTTTTTTTTTTAAGCTGACATTTTCAGCTAAAATAGATTTAGAACTGGGATTGGCCATGTATGTTAGAGCCAACTAGAGGAACAACAAGACGAAAACATTGTCATTGCTCTCAGGAGTTGACATGCCAAACAACAGAAATGGAGAGTGTGTACTTATTCCCAAAGGAGGCAGTAAGGATACAAGTCTTTTTGAAAAATCAGAACTACCCACTTGAGAAGTTGCCTCTAGGCCATCAAAATCCATCTGTGTTTCAAAACTTTACCGTAACTAAATTCAATTTCTATGTCAGAAAACTGGGAGGGACAAGACCATGGATCTATTAATGAAAGGACGACATGGAACTCAATATCTAAGGGAAATTTTTCAGAATTTGCTGGATTCCAAACGTAGGCCAGAGTTCTTTGATGTGCTCCACGGGATACCAGGCAGATCAAGACACAAAGCAAACATCTCATCTCGCATTCAGCAGACCAATGCAGAGCAGAATGACAAGGTGTTTGGGGACCGTCCTTTGGGCTTCTCTGTCCCTCTTGTGGATCAATCACCCTGTTGGAATACTAATAGGAATTTTATTTGTCCCATAGTTGATAAAAAGAGACACAATTTTTAAACCGGATGGGCTCAAATAAACTCTATCTACCCTTAAGGCAGATAGCAAAAAGCAGGCCATTCTTTCTGCTGGAGCCTGTGAGTAAGGAAGCATGCTCTGGTGCTATGCAAACCCACTGCTGAAGAATCTAGGGAAAGGAGACCATAACACTTCAAGTACTCCAAACACAAGCAGAATAGGAACAGCTAACAACCCAAGATCAAAGCATTATAAGTTCAAGAAGGATAAGCAGAGAAAATAAGCAGGCGCCGGGCACAGGACGCTGCTGAAGTAAAAAGGACTCGGCCCTATTGAAGCCTTTTCTCTCTGAAGCCCCAAAGCCTAAATGGGGGACCAAGCTGCCAAAAAGTACAAAAGCTGTTGATAAAAATACAAATGACAGCCACTAGGAGCATGCAGGGCTCTAATTAAATCAGGCTTAGATAACAAGACAGATGAGGGGATCCCGAGTCCTAGCCATCCAAGATGGAGACTATTGTTTTGTGCAGCCTGGGAACCTGGCTTTGGAGCCAGGCTCCCCTTTACAGGATGCAGAAAATAGCTCCAGCCACGGCTGGGGATGATTACAACACGGGGGTAAGGGAAGGGAGAGGAAACCTCTGCCTCCATTCTCCAGTGACTCCACAGCAGGTGGCTCTGTTAGTCCTTTGGGCGTGTGTGTGTGTGTGTGTGTGTGTGTGTGTGTGTGTGTGTGTGTGTGTGTGTGTGGTCGGTCCCCGCTGCTTCCCCCAGATCTCTGCTGGGCAACACTGACACAACGATTTGCCTGGACTTCTGATGATTTGCTCTTAGGAATCTACAGTAATACTTGCTGCCTTCCCCAGATAAAAAGTCTCTGATTTGAGACTCCCCTTGAAGAAGTCAGAGGCAGAGAGTGATGAAGACAGGCAGATCTTTAGACCCTTCCGTTCCTACCACAGAACAAAGCCTGTTCTCTTTTTTTTTTTTTTTTGCGGTACTGGGAATGGAACTCAGGGGCATTCTACCTCCGAGCTATACCCCCAGCCCTATTTTTTATTCTTTATTTTGAAACCGAGTCTCACTAAGTTGTGGAGTGCCTCACTAGGTAGCTGAGGCTGGCCGCGAACCCGGATCCTCCGGTCTCAGCCTCCCGAATGCTGGGATTACAAGCGTGCGCCACCACACCCGGCCAAAGCCTGTTCTCTTAGCACCATTTTTTAAAAAGTCATTAAGTATTAAAAAAAATGTAAAAATGCTTTTTTCCCCCTAATATATGCTTTTTTCCTGGTTTAATCTATTTTGGATACTAAGTTTCACGAGACCACTATTTAAAAAGCAAAATACCAATCAGACAATGCTGGACACATGTCATAAAATATATGAATCAAAGTGTTCAGAGCTCAGAAGTGTTTGTCAAATGAATGAACATATGAATGAATGGAGGGATGGGTGAATGAATGAAGAGGGTGTTTATTCATTTTTTAAAGGATTGTGTGCCTCTTGAGTAAATTTACTTCAAAACTCCTTTGGGAGAACTTCAGATTCAACAGAAATTATTTATACTGTCCCTCAAAATAAAATAGTAAAGCTGTTTAGTGTTATTAGGAAGGTGTATATTATGGAAAGCCAGGCTCAGCTATTATAAATAACCTTTAATACTGAAAATAGATTTTTTTTCTTGCCATGTTATCCAAATGACGGTAGGTGGAAACACTAAAGAATTCCTCAGCCTTTTTCTGTAGGTCACTAAGAAGATTATGAATGTCAATTCTATTCCTAAGGTCACTGAGAAGATTATGAATGTGCTTACGCATTAGGATCCAGGATCATTCTTTCCAATCACATTCCTCTCTCTGCTCCAATAAACTCTGATCACCCGAATGGCAACTTTTATAGTCTCCCGTGTTTTAAAAATATGAAAAGAGCGAAGCTCACTTGTGAACAGCCTGGCTCCTCGGTGTCCCAGCCAGAGGCAAGTCTGAGAGACCAAAACACTTGATACGGACTCCAAGAGAAAGCGTGTCGTGTTACCACCAACTCGCAGACACGGCACATTCCCGCGATGCCAGGCCCCGGTTACAGCCAGAGGGGAGAAGAGGCACGGCGGGGCATTCCTTCCAGGGACTGGTTTCCTGTGTGATGTCACTGGGGGTGAGGCCACCTTGCAATTTGCCCTCTCCTTCCATGAAACTACAACCACCCCACAAACAGCCCTGGTGAGAAGTCTTTTCTGGACTTAAGTAGGATGCAAGCCATTCTTCCTAAAAATCAAGGAGAGCAGCTAGCTTGCTAAGGTATTTACAAATGAAATTATTGTAAAATGGAGAATTTTAAGTAATCAATAAGTCAGGCATGGTGGTGCATGCCTATAATCCCAGTACTTGGGAGGCTGGGACAGGAAGATTGCAGGTTCAAGACCAGCTTCTGCAATTTAGCCAGACTCTCAGCAACCTAGTGAGATCCTGTTTCCAAATAAAAAGTTTTAAAAAGGGTTAAGGGTGTAGCATATGTATATATTATTATATTGTATTGTATTTGTCTCTACTTTTGTGGATGGTTGAACCTCTTCATAATAAAAAAAAAATTCTTTTTAATTTGCTAGCATAGTTGGGAATAGGAAGACAGCATAGCCCCAGAAAAAGAACAAATAGAGTGTTCACACTAACCTCAGAATGAGAAAAGCAAATCAATGTCAGTTACTGAGTGAAAGGCCCAACTATAGCCCCGCCCTATCTGATCAAAGCTGCCAGGAAGCCATGGAGCCGGCTCCAATTCAGATAAAACAGCTGCAAAAATAGAAGCTGCCCCAACCTTGAAACCCGAGGAAAATAATAATTTGAAATTTAAAAACAAAAATCTCTGAAATGAATCCATTTCCCCCTCATTCCTAATAACAACTTTTTATTTGAATTATGCATCACTGTGACTATTTGAATTACAAATGTATGAATTATTCATTATTTGCAATGTGACTAAGTGTTTTGGCCCCCTGTGCTAAAAGGCCGTGCTGAGCTTGCCTGGGCTGTAGCTGGCGAGGGGAGGGTGACATCTGAGGACCCTGGGGAGACAGGTTGCCCTTCAGAACCCGGGGGGTGCTGGGGTGTAGGAGCAGCAGAGCACATTGGACCCTATGCAGAGCTCCACGCTGACCTCCTTGCACCATGAACCGTCCCCGCGTCTCCTGGCTCCCCAGCCTGGAACAGCTGCTACCCACTGGCACCACCTACATTTTAAACCAGCTGGAGACAGAGTTCTACGTGATAAGCCTGTTATATTTGCAGAGTAAGCAGGAACACCTAATGGCTTGGCCCCCTAACGACACAGGGACCGGCCTCTGGCCGACTGCAGCACTGAGCGCTGGCAAAGTGGGGGAAAAAATAATTAAAAGAGCCTTTGTCGAAGCTCTCTCTAAATCAGCCTTTTAAATGTGCTCAGTTTAAGGGTCCCAAAGCACCAATTCAATCACACTAGACTCTAAGAACCACAGAAACCCCCAGAATAGCCATGGCCAATTAGTCAAGCAAGAGGGTATGTGTGTGTGTGTGTGTGTGTGTGTGTGTGTACACATGTGTTCAGAGAATTGACACTGATTCTGAAAAGCCCCCTGAAGAGAGGGCCCGGTGACCCCCAAAGAAAACTGTTCTTTTCTTGTTTGGGGAGGCTGAAAGAAAGGAGAAAAGAACACTTAGGAAGATGGCAGTAAAGGGTGGCACTGAGAGTGAAACAGGGGAGGGAAAAGGCTAGCAGGAAGGGGCTTTAGGAGCATGAAACTCGAACTTGTATCCTTAACGTGATCCCCAAGGACAGCACGCCAGGCATCTGAAGCCCAAGGGTGGGCATTGGGAAGGGCAGGCGGGCAGCAGGGAGAGACAGATAAAAAGAAGAAAACACCAGAGATGCCAGAACCATGGAGGAAGGAAAAATATGTGGTGTCCGGAAACCAAACACAAGAATAAGGACAAAACTGTCAACAGTGCAAAGGAAAATCCTGCCCTGGCCAGGCGCTTTTCCTAACAAAGAAAATGTGTGCTGCATGCAGATGGTACCCCGTAAACCTTTACAAAGAGAAGTGTGTGTGTGTGTGTGTGTGTGTGTGTGTGTGTGTGTGTGTGTGTGGTAGGGGAGAAAGAAGTTTGCCAGCATCGGTGGACAGCTTTGGCCACCATGGACCATGGTGGGTCATTTTTCCGCACTGTGCTGAATGAAGCAGGCCATCCCTATGCAGAGACCTTGTTTGGTTGCTGGGGACTCCATGAGCCGAATCAGTGCTGTGTGGGCTTCATTCCATGAGGGAAACTGGAGCCTGCACAGTGTCCGGCTGGTGCGGCTGGTGCTGGCCGTGGGGGTAACAGAGGGATTTGATGTGCACCATAGACAGACTTGCCACATAGGACTCTCTCTGCTCAGGAAAGCTCTGGTCTCAACCCCTGCAAGCTCTGCTCATATTAAGCTTACTATTTGTACCACAGAGGGCCAAAAAACGTCACCAGTGACTTGTACCCTGCTTTGTAGGCTTTTTCAAACCATCAAGCAGAATGCTGTTGGGTAGGTTTATTTGTTCTTTTAGTGGTCGTGTAATGATTTGAACCTGAGTTTTAAATTCCCCCAATCCTAATTGTGTTTGCTAAGGCCATTGGTTAATTTCAAGTTCTGGAAATATATTTGACCACTTCTCCCGGAAGTGGGTAAGAAGTTAGAATAACGGAACGGCTTGGCTCTGAGTTCAGTTGAAGGTCAAAAGGCCCAAGTGTGGCCACGTGGACTTTGTATAATGAAATCCCAGCTTCCCTCTCTGCTCTTCCAGACCAATTACATACTGATTGAAACTGATGAAATTAAACAAAGTGAGAGGCTTGCGGTCCGCTGTATGGATTGCAATTCTCTATTGATAAGCAATAATAGGTACCTCTGAAGTTTCATCTGGCATGAATGGTCACGATCATTCATCCTTTCATCAACATGTATTCTACATGCTGAGCCCTTCCCACCTGCTCGTCATGACACGGAGTGATGATCTCTTCCTCAGAATTAGGGAACATCCTGCTTTGCTCAGCTTAGGAGTATTGACTCATGACAAGCCCTAAAGTCCGGCCAATCCAGCAGCTGTACTTCTCTACCCAGTGGGGTATGGATCTCAGTCTCTTTCTCCCCTAGGTGTCAGGGGGTTGAGTTGTTCTGCCTTAAACGGGTCTCTGGTCCAATTTAGATTCATAATAGATATTTGCTATGTCAAGGGCTTAAAGCAAAGAACACAGAATTTAAAAATAAATACAGCAACTTCTCTAGCCAGGGATCAGAGCAAAGCTCACTGATCCATGTAATGTTTGACTCCATTTCCTTGATGATAAGCTAATCGATTGTTCTAACTGCTGTAATCCACGGAGTACAGGGAAATCTGCAAACTGAACAGCTTCAATGGAAGGACGCCTCTCTGTCCCACAAGACCATGAGGGTGAGCCATAGAGAAGTAGAAGGTCTATTTTTGTCCCATCCCACTGTCGACACTCTGGCATTCACAGTAAAGGTTAGGAAACTACATAGAATGTTTTTCTATGGTCAGGTTGATGTTCTGGCAAATTAGAGGAACTGAAAACAGGCCACTTGGTTTCCCAGACCCTCTGTGCACTCGTAGCACTTGGTATTGCTGCAAGACAGGGAGGTGCTATGGGGAAGGAATCAGGCAAGCTCACCCACCGGGCACGTCAGCCTTCTTCCAGCTCAGGACTCACAGAAGGTAAAACCTACGAGAAACAGAAGGCAGGCCTCTCTACCTCGGGAAGCTTAGGTGCTGATCCTAGGCTGCTACACTAACCTTGAAGTCTTAACAGTTCACTTCTTGTGCTTCTGAACTTTTACATCAGTGTTTGGGGAGCATGGAGAAGAGCAGATAAAATGTAGACAGTGATTCCCTTTTATTGCCTATGAAAAGGGCAGTGGAGCCGATGATTAACCGCCACATGCTTTGTGGACTTGAACAGTGACCACTTTAATGCCAGCGGCTTTATTTTCTATTCCACAGTAAATGCTGGAAAAAGTGGTAAGAAAGTTGGCATGCATCTGCAGTTATGTGCTTCTGGGATTAGAGCTTAATTGCATTCTGTAACTTGTATGTATGGAGCTAGTAATCATTTGTTTGACAACTAATTTTCCTATGAATTAAATTTCCAATTTGATTTGGGGATGATACTCAAAGTAAGTTTAATATGCTTTAAATATCTCTTCTATATAATATTGACAATCTGAAAAAGCACTTAAAACATGATACACAACCAAAGTCTAATTTATCTTTAAAAATTAAATGAGTTGCCAGGTGTGGTGGCACACGCTTGTAATTCCAGTACTTGGGAGGCTAGACAGGAGGACTGCAGGTTCAAGGTCGAAACTTAATGAGGCCCTCCGCAACTTAGTGAGTATTTGTTCCAAAATAAAGAATAAAATATAGGGCTGGGGATGTAGCTTGGAGGTAGAATGCCCCTGTGTTCAATCCCCAGTACTGCCAAAAAAATTAATAATAAATAAATAAAATAATAATAAATAAATAATTTTTTTAATGAGTGTGAAATTCTCTTTTGGGTAGTTGATAATTAGGAAGAAATTGAGGATGTATCTCTGGTCCTCATAGGAAGCTACCTTGTAGGTAGAAGGGGCATTCACACCTTTTCTTCTAGTGGGAGTCCCCAACTTTGGGAAAGAAAAGGACAGGGCAGGGTGTGAGCAGCTTGTTTTGACATAGTATCAAGGAGCAGGGCTAGAGTTTCTGGGCCACCCCTCACCCACCACATGGAACAGGTTACAGCCAAGACAATGAGAGCATCCACAGTAGCCAAGGACAGCGTGCTGGGCAGCCAACTCCTGACCCAATCAGGAAGACCGGACATGGAGATGTGAGGAAGAGGGAGAGAAATTCCCAAACACAACTGCAAATGTTGCAGAACAGACAACAAGAACTATGCAGGACAAGTTATAATAATCAAATTATGAAGTCAGCCTAGGTGTTTCCCCAGCAGATGAATGGATAAAGAAAATATGGTATATGCACAATGAAATTTTACTCAGACATAAAGAAAAACAAAATTATGTCATTTGTAGGAAAAATGGATGGAACTAGAGAATATTGTGCTAAGTGAGATCAGCAGTCTTAGAAAGTCAAGGTTCATATGTTTTCTCTTATATGTGGAAGCTAGAGAGAAAATAAGAAACAAAAAAAATTGCAGATAAATGAGGAGAGAGACCAGTAGAATACTGGAAAGGGATTGGGAGAGGGAGGAGAGCAGAGGAGGGGGGAAAACAAGACTTGAAGAAGGGAATGGTTCAAATAATGTTATTCCATATATAAAAGTATCACTACCAATCTCACTAGCTTATGTGGGGAGATAGGGGGGGAGCAGGATAGAATTTAGAGAGAAATATATCAACTGATGTGTGCATGTATGAATGTATCACTTTGAATTCCACTATGATGTGTAATTAAAATGCACCAATGAAAGTATAAAACAAACAACTGAGTCAAACATGGTGGCACATGCCTGTACTTAGGAGGCTGAGACAAGAGGATTGCAGGCTAGAGGACAGCCTCAGCAACCTAGTGAGACTCTCACTAACCTAGAGAGACCCTGTTTCAAAGCAAAAAAGTAAAAAGAGCTCCCACTTGATCCTGACCTGCCAACTGTCATCTCTTATATGTTGGGGTTTGTATGGGAGGAAATGGTTCAGTATGAAAAACAAGATGGAAAACCAATCCCGTTTGACAGATGCCTACCCCACCTGCCACATGTGCATTGCATATGGCGGTATTAGCCAGATATCCCATAGTACCGCTTGTCATGTTCCTGTGAACAAGAGGAAAAAATACAGTGTAGTTAGTTAATGAATTGATTTTAACCTGCAGAAAAGTCTTTGGTGCTGTGTCATAGAACTGTGTAGGACTCTTCCCAATGACTTGAAGGAAACATCAGAAGCATGTTTCCCAAAGAAGTAGAAAATTTTAAGATGTGAGGGACTAGGATGATTAGAAAGTGTCAAAAACTTTTAACTGGATTGCCCTAAGAATAGACCAGAAACAAAGGGCACAGTGTGTGTGTGTGTGTGTGTGTGTGTGTGTGTGTGTGTGTGTGTGTGTTAGTTATTGGGGGATTCTGCCCTAGTTTTATTTTTTTATTTTGAAATAGGGTCTCCCTAAGTTGCTGAATCTGGTCTTGAACCTGTATTCCTCCTGTCTCAGCCCTCCAAGTACTGGGATTACAGGCATGTGCCACCATGCCCGATTAGGGCACAACATTTGTATTTGCAAAAACAATTGGGGGAAAAAACACAGAGTACCTGACTTCACCACTTCTTATTTAAAAGCCAGGAATTTTATTATTCATCATAACTCCAGCTTTTTAAAATGCCTACTCTGCATCACTTGAGCTGAGTCAAGAATATAACATGGAGTTAATAAAAGCTTAGGCAAGTTCTGTTTGCAATCATATAAATGGAGTGTTCAGGTTAAGGCCAGGAAACATCTGACCATAATCTGAACTAGCCATTGCACCAAATGGAGATTATGGCTTCAATCTAGGATGACACACTTGTGAGAGGGGCCTTGATAAACTGGGCTCTAAGCCAAGGAAAACAGAATGGTGAAGACTCCATAAACCATAGCAGTGAATACGTGTTAAAGGAAATGGGAATATCCAGTTAAGGAAGAGAAATCTTAGGAGGAGCACAATAGAAGTCTTTAAATTTTTCATAGGTCACATTGAAAGGAGATCAGATGTACTTTGTGTAATAGCAGAACTAGGATCTGTGGGTAAAATTGGAGGTGACAGATGGTATCAGTTGGCACTCTTTGGTCATGAGTCTTTGGAGGACACATCTAGCTTAAGCAAAAGGACACACTTACTGCATGTATGTGAGAGAGCTCCCCAGTTCCTAGAAAGGCTGAGGAACCAGACTGAGGACCCACAGGAAACAGGTGGCTCCAGAAGGTCCCGCCATCAGGAACCTCTTCGCCATCTTGCCTGCATTGCCTCTGGAATAAAAGAATTCCAACCACAGCATTGATCCTTATGTCATTCTGTTCAAGATCCAAGTCCCAGGAGCATGGGTTTTATTAGACATACGGAGTCACATGCCTGTCTCTTGACTGTCCTGGGGAGTCTGGCAGAAGGAACCTCCAGAGATTCCCTTTGCCTTCCACAGTGGGGAGACACCCATCTAGACTTATTTGTCCGACCCAAGCTGCTTCCATGGAAATGAGGTTATTCCCAGAAGGAAAATCATGATTTTCTTAGGAAGGCTTTAAGGCACCTCCAAAGTAAAAAATGACCACTCCACAGAGCTCAAGGTGAAGAAACACTTTCTAAAATTAACATGGTCTAGGAATGTAATGTCCAGTGGGGTCGCCCTCATTCAAGGTCATGGGAGCCAACAGAGGAGGGTCCAACCCGAAGGAAGAAGATTATCTCCTGATCGTGAAGATCCTTTAAATTCTAAGATTCTATATCTCGAAGTAGTTTTCAACAGAGGGACATGTCAGGTTCATTTGAACTGTTTTTTCCAAATCGTTTCTGCCTAGCTCCCTTCGCTGTCCCCAAATATTCTGACGCCTCCTTGTTGTCCCTTGTCCCCCATCTCCAACCAAAACCCAAAAGCTTCACAACATCTCAGATGTCTACTGCTCACTCCATGCCTTGTGTTGGTAAAATAGCCCAGAAAAAGAGACATGATGTTAATTAAATGGGAAAGCTCTTTCTTGATGTAGAGATCTTTTTAAGTATTAGGAATGTCTAACTTGTAGATTTAGGCGGGGTAAGAAATATCTGTTTTAAAAAAAAATGAAAAGGGACTTGGTTGAAGAAAATTAATGGTTGGAGTTATCTAACAATGCTGCAAATCTTGGCTTCCTTCTGCTACTGCTATTTTGTTTGGACTGGGTCCAATTTTCCCCTTGCATAAGAGGAGACAAGAGCTGTTTGAAGGCATTAACAACACCAATAGGAGGGACATTTGAATTAATAACCCCGGAGGCCAGTCAGCCAGGAGCAATTTTGAGCATAATCTTTTCCTTTGAATTTTTTTGTAAGACTGATATTTTGCTATATTATACTTGATCCGACATGCCACTGCAGAGCCAAATAATTTATCTGTCCAACTCTCTTTGCTTTTCAAATTGACCTAAGTTAAATATTTTAATTTATTTGCATGGAGATCCCTTCTGCGGATTGTGTTAAGTGCAATGCAGTGTGATTGTGTGAGTGTGTGAGTGTGTGTGTGTGTGTGTGTGTGTGTCTGCACGCGCGCGCGCGCTACTGAGGACTGAACCCAGAAGTGCTCTACCACTGAGCTACACCCCCAGGCCTCTTTATTTTTTATTTTGAAACAGGGTCTTGCTAAGTTACCATGCCCTGTCCTGGAACTTGAGATCCTTCTGTTTCAGCCTCCCAAGTACTGGGATTACAGGTGTTCACCACCACGCCCAGCTAAAGTGTGATTCTTGAGCATAGAGGACTCCTAGGAATTTAGCAAGAAATAATGTCATATATAAGAGTATATGAGAATGCTCTTGAAATAATGTAGGGAAACACAGTAATATATGACACCATGAATAATGCATGAGTACCTGGTAAATTTATATGAAAATTAATGGGCTTTTTTTTTTTACTCTATTTTACTCATCCCTACTTGCTATTATACAACCCCACTCTTTGCAAAGTCTTCTTGTAAAATATTTCTGGAGGTCTTGGGGGAACACCCACATGTACTCAGGAGCTGGTCCCCAAAGACACCATGTGTCCCTGTTGCTGGCCTCCTCTTCCCCAGCTCCAGCCTCACTCCATAAGGATCACTGCACCTGCCTCGCACTCCTGTTGCCTGTCCCCGGCAGCACCTTTCGGACTACCATGTACATCTTGGCCGTACAATAGTGCCACCAAGGTGAAAATCTGACCCCATTCTATGTTGGAGTGAGGAGTCGGGCAAGCCTGTCTTTCTTCTGTTCACTCGGCCTGCAGTGGCTTCCTGAGAACCTCACTATACAACAGAGGCCCACAGTCATTCTCTACGGGGCCCCCTCAGGGACTGGATGCTCCACACCCAAGGCTCTCCACTTGACAACCAGTCCCTCCACGCTTCAGGAACACCAGCGCGTGCCTGGCCCTGTGGCCTAGGAATGAGCAATGGTGCCATTCCAAGGGTCTCTTGCTGGTCTTTCTGCTGACAAAGACTGTGACCCTGGAATCTAATAAGAATATAGCTGAACCACCATGAAATTCCACATTGAAACTTTGGAATTTCCAAGACCCATTGGTCTCTCAAAGTCTACTATTTCTTTTCTCTTACTCAAGCCATCTGGCTCCTCCTCTCCTCTGTCTCTCTGTACCCCTTTTCTCTGCCCACAAGGAGAGTCACAGGATGTGTTTAGTTTCAAACCTGGGTACATCTGCACAAGGCACTGGTAAATTACTAGGTTCACACTTAGTGCATCTAAGATGGGCCCTGCCTGGCCTGCCCAGTGACCCTGTGCTGAGCAAGGACATTGGCCAGCCAAATGCTCATCACTCTGACCCCAGAGTGGCATGCCATATGGTTCCCTGTCCCCACCACAGGCACAGGTATCATCCACCACAATAACCAAGAGTTCCCATCCAGCTCTGTGAGCTTGCAGTCATTCTCACTGTGAGGAGTATGGAGGGGCACCTCCAAACCCCAGAAGCTGTCACAGCGTCACTTCATTTTAAAACACAGACATGTCTTTGCTATCTACCAGAGGCTTTGTGAGCCCAGCCAGGTCTCCTGCCCCCAGGAAGCTTTTTTGTTTTTTTACTATGGTACTGGGAATTGATATTCCAGGGGCATTCTATCTCTGAGCTACACCCCCAGCCCTATTTTTATTTATTTATTTATTTATTTATTTATTTATTTATTTATTTATTTATTTATTTATTACTTTGAAACAAGGTCTCACTAAGTTGCTAAGGCTGGCCTCTAACCTGGGATCCTCTTGTCTCTCAGCCTTCCCAGTACTGGGATTATAGGCGTGCATCACCACACCCAGCTCCGGGAAGCTTCTTTACTTACCCATGGAAACTCTGGCATCTTCAACGACGCAGCCCTAACTTGCCTTCTCTTTACTTCTTCAATGCTTATGCTGAAAACAACTCCACGGGTTGGAGCTGGGGCTGAGGAGATGTCTAATCTTAGAAGTAAAACTCACATTTATCATATCCGGAGGACCAGTTTGGAAGGGAAGACAGCAGCAGTGGAAATATCCCGGGACCTCTACAAGGGATTAACTCAACCGACAGTGGAATGTCAGTGCCTCACCAGCTGATACCCGGCTCGGAACGCGCTTCTCCGTCTCAAGTCAAGTGGCTCTCAGGAGGGGATCAGGGCAGCTATCACAGACGCAGAGCATTGTGTTTCCAGCGAGGCTGGCCTGTCTGACTGTTATCAACACAATTGTCATACGATCGCTTGATAGACAAGCTAACGCCAGGCCTGGCCTCTCCATCGCTGTGACTGTCATCTCCACCCGGAGACGCCATGGCCAGAGTTTACAGGGATTATGTACTGAGGTCACTGGAGTCAGGAAGCAGAGGCTAAGCACTTTGATGGGCAGGCCATGGTTCCTGCCACAACATCACCGCGAAAGCAATGTCATGGAGAAGCCTAGAACGTCAGATGCTCTGAGCATGATAAGGCTCCCAATTAGAAAAACATGTGTAAATGTTTTTACATGGAGCTGGGGCCTTTCACTTAAATTTAGTGAGCTTGGATACTGGCAAAGAAAAATCACGCTGTATTTTATTTAAACTGCTTCCACCAAACAACTTAACTTTATTCCCTTATTTGTTTTTAATAGTGCTAACAAAGGAGCAGGTTATCTCCTGAACTTGGCACTTGGTGACCTCCTTCCAGGCTCAGAACTGCAAAGTATGAGTCCTCATTGAACAAATACTTATTGAGCGCCAATTACGTGCTAGGCGTGCTAGGGGCTGAGATGCTCACCAGGGACACAATGTCAAACACGGCAGAGGTAGCTCCTGTCCTCATAGGACCAGCTGAGTGAACAGTGTGTCCAAATCTAGCCTACGAATCAGGTTTCTCTGCACAGGGACAAGGCCATTCTATCCGAGTCCTCAACCTCAGAGTTGGAATCAGCCCCCAAAGGAAAAATTGGGGGTGGGGAGGAGGGTGGAGAGGAGCTGTGACCAGAGCTGACAGCCCAGCTGTAGACATCCTAGGACTGAAAGGAGCAGAAAGGAGCAGGAGTTTCTGGTCCACAATAGATAAAATGACCCTGCCAGGCTGTGCCAAACTCTTTGCACTATATTATTTTCATTAATATTGTTAATTATAATAGCTACATTTTATTGAAGGTTGGGTAGGGATTAGGCTTTCCTTACTCACGCAACCAGGGTGTGGCAAAGACCCTCTTTTCTGCCCTTGCAGGGAGTTTCCTGTTTAGCTCTGAAGGGGAACCTCGGAGCTCAGTCTTCCTGCCCTGCATGCACAGAAGTCATCCAGCTTGCCACACGTGGTCCTGGTGGTGGGAGTCCTCCAGCGTGTGAAACCATGAGGACTTCTCTGCATCCACAGCAAAACTGCCTCGCCCCCTTGCAGGAAGCCCACTACCATCCAGTAGACACAGGAGATTCGGGGAGAACTTCTGGAATCCCAGTGTCAGGTTAGGTAGGTTAAAATGTTCTGCAAACTGTAAAGTGACATGAAACTGTAGGATATCATTATTACTATCATCATAAAAGGACAATGATTACATCACAGCCTTGATGACTTCAACCCAAGAATCATTGCCTGATTTTTCTGCTCTTGCCATTATTGTTTTATTCTGCCTTTATGGTAGTAGACATTGCATGTTATATAATGAACAGATAATTAAGTGTAATATCTGTTGAATTTTGTTCACAACCTTTATGTGCATATGTGTGGTACTGGGGATTGAACCCACGGGGATTCTACCTCTAAGCTACTCCACTAACCCTATTTTCTTTTTCATTTTGAAACAGGGCCTCCCTTAGTTACCACATGCTGGCCTTGAACCTGAGATCCTGCTGTCTCAGCCTTCCAAGTACTGGGATTACAGGTATGCAACACCAAGCCCAGCTGTTCAGTGCTTTTGACCTAGGATGGTTATATCTTAACTGATTTAAATATTTAGAACTACAAACTTAATATATATGCTATAGATTGAATGTTCATGTCTCCTCTAAATTTATAGACTGAAGCGCCAACTCCCAATGTGTCTGTATTTAATGATAAGGCATTAGGGGAGTAATTAAGGTTAAAAGAAGTCATAGAGCCGGGTGTGGTGGCTCACACCTGTAATCCCAGTACTTGGGAGGATGAGACCAGAGGAACCGGTTTCACGGCCAGTCTCAACTACTTAGTGAGGCCCTCCACAACTTAGTGAGACCCTCTTTCAAAATAAAGATTAAAAAAATGGGTTTGGGGGTGTTGTTCAGAGGTAGAATGCCCCTGGGTTCCAACCCCAGTACCGAAAAAAAAAAAAAGAAGTCATGAGGGTGGAGCCCTAACCCAATTGGACTGGTGTCCTTATATTAAGAGGAAGAGACACCGGAGGTCACTTGCTCTGTTCGTATGAGCACAAAAAAGTGGACATGTGAGGACAAAATAAGAAGGAAATGAAACCTGCCTTGCCAGCACCTTGAACTTGAACTTCACAGCCTCCAGAACTGTGAGAATAAGTTTCTGCTCTTCAAGAGGCCCAGTCTATGACATTTTCTATGGCAGCTTAAGCAGAATAAGGCAATACACTTTTGGCTAGGCTTAATACTTAACACTTGATAATATAAGTAGACAAACCACTTTCCCTTTTTGTTTTGTTTTCAAATGGTGGCTTACTGCCTAAGGCATTTTTAACCAAGCGGATGTTGATCTTGTATACTGTGAACAGTTTTAATGTTTTTAAAGTTCCATTATACGTTGCGATAACATATTGTTTCCTTCTGTCAAACATCAACCCAATAAATGTTTGAGAAAGTTGAATATCTGTGAAGGTGTTTTAGTGTAAATACAGATTGCTTTAAAATTTGCTCGCAAATCAATTCCATTTTCCAGCCACTCTTTCAACACAGTGGAGTAAAAATATGTTGAAAATGAGATTAAATCAAAAAGGGAAGGCTGAGCCGACTACAAATCTTCAAGACTGCATACGAGACTCCCAAGCAAATATAAACCAGAAATTAATTCCACACTACACTCTCTGGAGTGATTTACAAACCAAATTGTGATTTCTCTTCCAACTCAAGCCAAGGAATTAGAGTCCAATTGCCTAACTCCTGGACCACTAAGTCAGACCTTCAGGATGGCCTCTCTGCACACATACTCCCGAATAAGCAAGAGGAGCGAGGGAGAAGGCAAACTTGACCTGCAGCCCACTCTTGGCCTCTGGCTGAGCTGCTTCTCTCCACTGTCCAGCAAGGTCAGCGGCTGGAGGCCCCAAGGTCATCCTTGGTAACCACATCCTCGGCTGCCTTCCCCAGGTGTCTGCCCTTTCCTCCCTCACCGTAATCTGCATATTCCATCAGATCCAGGCTTTCTGTTAGAAAACTGATGGACTGGTCTCTGTATGTTGGGGACATACCTGCTCGGTCCGTCACACTTTCCTGCCCATTTGTATCCAACCACAGGGCTCACGCTTCAGCCATCGTTTTGATGATGCCACTGCCAATCTTTCGCCTCTAGCTGTACTGGTTTCGTAGCCCTAACATTCACCTCTATCAAGTTAGATTCATATTATTCTCCATAGGGATATAATATCACAATACTGCCTTAACAGTTTGGGAGAATGAAAATAATTACCGTGGGTCACATTCATACAAAAGAAAGCAATTTTATAAAAAACTATTAACACTTTGAAATCTAAATAAATCTCTTCTATTTATTTTTGGCATATGACATTACAAAACACACTAAGTTTCTTTGAGTGAAATAGAAAGTAAGAAAAAACTGAAGATTAAATAACTGGCCCACAATGCCCCCAAAGGAGGCATTTCCTCTGAAGTTGAGCTGCAGAAAAAAAAAAAAAAACCCTAGAATATTCCAGAATGTATAGTTTAAGAGAACTTTAACAGGATACAAACAACACAATTCTTCTCTCTTGGCAACCCCAAAGCCTATGAACCCCACAATAGCTTCAGTTCTGGGCTGTTTTGCAGTAGAAAAGGGTATGATGTAACAATAGCCCACCTCTTGTCCATGGAGGCCATCAAACCATCATGGTGACCGGGCATGGTGGCGCACGCTTGTAATCCCAGCATTTGAGAGACTGAGACTGGAGGATCTGGGTTTGCGGCCAGCCTCAGCTACCTAGTGAGGCACTCTGCAACTTAGTGAGACCCTGTTTCAAAATAAAGAATAAAAAATAGGGTTGGGGGTGTAGCTCAGAGGTAGAATGCCCCTGAGTTCAATCCCCAGTACCACAAAAAAAAAAAAAAAAAAATCATAGTGCCCAGCCCCAGAACAAACCACCCCAAAGATGGACAACATAGAGTTTTATCCTTACTGGGGAATTACCAAAAGCCTACACTGAATGGTGCTTCATAAATATGGACCCTGGGAACCCAGTCCTCCCATCGGTTGGCTATGAACTAGAATTCCCAGCAATTATATTCTGAATCTGAAATCCTATTAGAATTTTTGCACAAGGCTCAAGATTTAAAAAGAAGGGGAAAAATTGACTAAGTCTGCTGTTGGGTTCAGCAATTCAAATCATTGGCAACTGGTCCATAACGGAAACACAGGAGTTAATTCCCTCCTTCCAGAAATCTGCCCGTGTGTGTACCCCAAATTAGTATTATCTGTGTTCAACCATGGGAGCATGCAAGCTGGAGCTGCCAGCATGGCCCGCTGCCTTTCCTAATTTAAGTGAAGAGATCTGGCTTTGTGCAGCCTGTCCAAGCTGACACACTCTCCAAACATGAATGTTATTTTATTAAGATATATAGAGACATAAAAATATTTGCGTTACCAATATATCTTGTTCAGCTTCAAAATCTACAACAGGTCTTCAAGTGGTCTCATTTTCACAGATAAAGTAGACCAGTCAGAAGTAATGATGGATGTTAGAGGAGACGTGTATTTATAGCAGAATGATATTGCATCTAGTTTGTGGCTAAGAAAGGGAAATGGATTTGTGCAAACCCTTCCCTGCCTCCATAGCCTAAAACACAGGAGACGCCTCATCTGAGCCTGCTCAGTGTGTAATGTGATGCTTTAACTTCAAACAGGATGCAAGTAGGCTGTATTTTCACCTTACTGACTAACCTTCAGCCTTTTGTTCACTGAAAGAATTATCCCATTAGAGCAGAGGGCTGATCTTTGAAGTGGACCTCTTTTTAGCAAGGTCCCTTTAACTAGTCCCTTTAAAGTATCGTACCTTGCTTAATAGTATTCACTGCAGTACACCATCAAAGGGAGAGAGTTGAGAAAATTAAAGTGAAACGTGGACTTGGGTAGAGGTGCCGGAAGTGTCTTCATTTAAAGGTGTGGTTTCCTTTTCTCTTATATTGTGGAGTCTGGAAACATCTCTTGAAGTTCTGGTCGCCATCTTCAGGACATCCCCAGGGGTACCACCTCCACACTTCCTCTCTCCCAGGTTCCCCCACTCCACCTGGTAAAGTGGAGAAAGGGCAATCTGCCCCAGTCAGGCTCCGCCTCCTCTGGTGGACAACTGAATACGACAACAAAGAAAGCAGATGTGGCCATGAGCCAAAGAGGCACATGGTTTCATTTTGGAACCTGACCAATATAGGGAAAGAGAAATTGGACCACGCACACCGATAAGATGCAAATACTAGTGGGTACACCAGAATACAGACTCAGATACTGAGCCTTTCTAATATATTAGGAAATAGCCTAACTAAGAAGGGGTCTTAGGGGTGTCAGGGGTGGATTTATCTATCCATCCTTCTATCCACTTCTTCAACATCAGCTCAGCCTCCTGAACCGAATGCCCGCAACCCAAAGATAAAGGAGACTTTGCTCTTGCCCTTGAGTTGCTCATAGTTGGAGAATGGAAGGAGATGGAAGACTAATAAAGAAAACCATACAATGGGCAATGAGATGCACCCACCAGATGGTGCAGGCTGCTGAGAGCGTGGAAGGGAGAGCACCCAGTGGCTCCTGGGAGTTCAGAAAGGCTGTCCTAGAGAGAGGCAGTGCCAAAACAGAATCCGGAAAGACGAGTAATGGCAACCGCTAGCAATATAAAAATATATGGCAGATTCTGCTGCCCTGTGTAAGCACTTTCACATGCTTTAACTTGTTTAACTCTCACAGGACCCTGTGGTATATACGTCCCAGGGCTTCCCCGTTTCAGGATTAAAAAAGAGATTAAGTATCTTGCCAAGGCAAGCAACCCCCATGAGGCTGAGCGAGGATGAGGGGGAGTTTAAATTGCGGCTTCAGCCACAGGGTCCACATTGGTGCCCACGATGCTAAGTTTGCCAGCACAGGTGTGAAGTGGCTTTTCACAAAAAGGGTCAGGGCTATAGCTTTTGTGAAGCAATGGAGAGAAAGTGTGTCTTTCAGTGTGAATGGAGCTTGAAATCTAAGAACACCCGTGGGCACACAGCAGTGGGGACCTGGCACTCGCAACCATCAGATCACCGGGGCGTGTTACTTGGTTCTCTCAAAGATTCATGAAAGAAGAACTGTAATGTTTTTGTTTCTCATGCCAGATAACCTTACAATGTAGTTTTACATTATCGAATAAGAAGTGAAATCACCATGACAATTTTCCTTGCTTCCTCTTCCCTTTGATCTGATTTATATGGTTTCTTTAATGTATTTAAGAATAAAATTTACAGTTACAAAGTAATCATAGTTTATTTATCTAAGTAAAACAATTCCCAAATATATAACTATAAATTAATTTAAAAGTTACACAAATTAAAAGTTACTTCTCTTCCTAACATCTCTCCATTCCTATTCATGCTAAAACAATTAGATATAGATGCTAATACATGTCTCCATCTCTCCGTACCACTATCTGTGCTAACACAATTAGGTATTGATGCATATGGACAAATTAGGGTGTTTTGTGACTTCTTTTTGCAAATATGGAAGCGGTGCACACCTTATACTATCTCTGACTTTGCTTGATTGATAGCGCAGAGGCAAGATACCTGTAGCCCCAGCTACTTGGGAAACTGAGGAAGGAGGATCTCTTGAGTCTGGGAGTTCTCGGCCAGCCTGGGCAACATAGCAAGACTCCATCTCAGAATGATTATAATAATAATAATGACAACAATACATCATGAACAGTTCTCCAGCTCCGTCTTTTGATAGTCACACTGTAGTCTACACCGTCAATGCCCCACATTCCCCTATACATTGACAATTTCCAGTTTTATGTGTCTCTAAGAAATGCTAATACGACTATCCGTCTCCCTATCCCTCTTTCGTGAGCTTTTGGGCTTTGGAAATTATATAATGGTCACTGGACTTTTTGTTTTAATCAAAGACCCACTCCTATCTTTTAGTATGATGCTTCCCTAGAATTAGTTCTTAGAAGCAAATGTCCAGGCCTAACTGTCCAATTGTGTCCAATAGTCTGCTTCTTACAGGACAATTTCCCTCGAAGATGGTAGAGAAAAATCACCAGCAGACCTAAATGCCAGTCCTCCTAGATCTTTTCCCCAGCCACCCACTTAATCGGTACCATTGAAGCAAAGGCTTAAAAAAAAAAAAAAAAAAACACTAATTGGAAGCTCTTCTGTTGTTTTCTGCTTGGCCGTGACTTTGTAAAATTAAACTTGAAACCCCAAAGAAAGATGGTTCACAGCAGGTGCTTCTAGATGAGACCTCTGAGTGGTGACAGTTGACAGGGGTGATCAAAAGCCAGGAAGACCAGCTCTGGTGGCTCCGCAGAAGGGGCAGCTCTGACTTGGAATGGCCAGCGCTCTCTTGATTCCCTTTCTCCAATGCTTGTACCTTTTCAGTTTCAAATTCATTCTGGTTGGCAAAAGAGACCAAAACAAAATAGAAAGTTAGAGATCTATTTTCTCGGGGCCACTTTCGGCGTCTCTCCACGCAGAGCGGTTGGGGTTGGCTTTCAGTTCCTCAAGTCTCGTCTCCTCCTGCCCCTTCTGCCCTCTCCACCCTCCTGTTCCCGTCTCAGTGGAAGGATCTCTTGCTCGGGTGAGCCTCCCTTCCCCTACACCCTTCACAGTGTTATTTGCTCTTGCAGGGAGCGCCCTTTCCTTCTCCCTGGCACATGTGAGCTCAGGAGATGGGAATTTCACTGTCAGGTTCAAGACCACACGCCTGTCGAGGATGCAGATGGCCTCGGGCACGCCGGGGACTCCCCAGACACTGCTCCAGGTGCTGCACACACATTCTTGGGTTTAATTCTCAAAACAACCCATGGGGCTGGTTCCATTAATGTCTCTTTTGCAGATGTGGAGGCTGAGAGCAAGTGTCCCTGCTCTTACACTGGCCTCTCCCGTCACCCAACGCATGCCCTTGATCTTCTGACTTCATTCGACTGTAAAGGTCTTCTCTGGGCTCTTGGTTATATATACTCTTCTTACCAGTTTTGTAACTGCCCTTTATTTTAAACATACTTTTATTGGTGCATTGTAATTATACAGTATAGTGAAGTTCAAAGTGATACAAACATACAAGCACACAGCATGTAGTGTACTTCCCTCCGGATTCCACCTTGCCCCCACTTCCCATACATATTAGTGAGTTCGGTAGTGATACCTTCCTATCCAGACATAGCTTTATTTGAACTGTTTTCTTCATCAAGCCTCCTTTGTAGACTGCAGCTCATTAGAGAGCTGCAGGTGCTGTCATTCTATTGGGGGAAGGCAGGAGGGGTCTCCCCTCTTATGTTCAATGGGCCAGCTGTAATTACAAATTCTGAATCCTGGTTATGAGTGTATCCAACCCTCTGGAAGCCTCCTCTTCCCAAATCCTGGACCTTGGAATCATGTCTATCCTGCTCCTAAATTTAAAAAAAAAAAAAAAAAATCGGCATTTCAGGAATTTAGAGTTCATAAACATTGTACTTGTCTGAGTGCCCCTGCTCACCTATCACACCCTTTCCCCCAAGGTGCCCATAAGTAGCGCCATGCACACACAGATTCCGCCTTGTTCATTAAGTTTATAGAAGGTTGCATTTTTCCTCATTCCCTGTGTACCCACTGGGAAAGGAAATCGTCAGCAAGCCAAGTCAGGAACCTTCTGGAGGTTTGCCAAAAGGAACGAGGTGTCCAGGTGGGGCTCAGCTTGACCAGCCCCCCATGGTGTCTACCCCTTGGCCCTGGACCCATGTTGTGCTGTGTCTGAGAGATCTGCCACTTTCTCTGCTGGGTCATAGGAGCAGTAATGTCCCCCAGCACCACCCGGCCACAATCATTCCTATTCATCTGCTGTCGTGGTTCTGTCTCTTGAAGTATACACGGTGACCCTCTTCTCACTCCTCACCCCGTGTGTGTGTGTGTGTGTGTGTAAGAGAGACACACACACATACACACCACACACACACACACACACACACACACACACACACACACACACATCCCTCCCAAATTTCACAACAAGAAAATGCCTGGTGGAGAGATCAATATTTGCAAGATTTCTCCTTATATTTTCTTAAATGTTCTCTGCTCGCCTGTTCTCGAACCTTACATAGTACAGTCTCTCCTTCCTGCTCCTTGTCCTCACCACACCACATGCACTGGGAGGCACCTCCCCTACTAGAAGCATTTTGAGATCACATCTCCCAGAGCCTAGCGCAGTGCCCAAGGTCTGGGTGCAATTCCAGCCAAACAGAACTCTGCTCCTGAGCTCAGCTCCAGCTCCTACTCCTGGTTTACACTCCATGTCCCTGTCTGCAGCATCGGGCCTCCAAAAAACCCACCATGCCCTCCAGTCTAGACACCATTCTCTCTCTCTCTCTCTCTCTCTCTCTCTCTCTCTCTCTCTCTCTCTCTCTCTCTCTGTCTCATCTCTCATCTCTCATCTCTCTTTCTCCTTTGCTCCTTGCTCCCACATTCACCCAGTGCCCTTGTTTCCAGGCCTGGTTCTTTGTGTCTCCTTCAGTCATTTCCTCCCTGATCTACTTACAGCCAGTAACTGCCCACTCTGCTGTGGGCCCTCGCTCCATCACTGGTCATCTGCCAACTCAAGAGACAGATAAGTATCTAATAATCATAATCATAATAAGATTCTAAGTCCTACCCTCAGAATATAAACTATAAACTATCTGAAAACAGGGAAGGAGCAATTGTTTCTTCTTGACCCGTGAGGGAAGGTTATGGTGAAGAGCTAACATGTGAGCTGGGTCTTGAAGGATGAGTAGGAGTTCTCCTGCAAAGGACAGGAAGGGTATTCTAGGTGGAGGGGACTACAGTGGGAAGGGATGAGATGGTAATGACAAGGGGCCTGTGCGTCTCCAGGCTGTCGAGATTCTGAAATAGCACAGACTAGGACCTCAGCAAATAATTATTTTAGATGTTGAATAAAGTAGGATAAAGCTAATTCTAAAGAGTGTTTCATGCCATGAAGGAAAATCTAAATTTTATTTTGTAGACAGTGAGAATCACTCAGTGATTTGACTTTCTTATTAAATCAAGGAAATAGCACAATTACATCTAGATTTTAGAAGAGGGCTCTCAGGATTGTGTATATAACAAGTTTCAAAGGGGAGAAAATAGAGCATTACAATAGCTGTTTTTAATGAGTTTGTTGGATTTTGATTTCGTTCATGCCTTCTTTTGCTGTATTTGCTCTAAATCTTGGGAGCAAAATTATTCTTCAGAAGTTCTATGTGCCACACTGTTAGAGACTTCACTTCATACTGGTGATAATACTTAATTTATGTCCACCGAGGCCTCTGAAACCATTGGTTTTATTTCTGCCTCTCCAAATAGTTTTCTTCAAAAACCCATTGTCACGCTTATTTGCAAATGATACTTACTGGCCTCCGCCTCTCTCCCCGTTCCCATTTGGAATCCCACTGGATGTGCGGCTCTGTCGCTGCAAGGTTGTCACTTCCTGAGCTAACTCTTCCTATTGGTGGGTGCCTCATGGAGACACGACACCATGGCCAACTCTAAATGACAACAAGTGCTAGCATTTCCAGTTCACATCCAACCATGACGGGAACCATTTTGAGGCTAACAGTTCAGTGAGCTTTGGTCAGTTCTCACCACGTATTCTAACAAGATTGTGGTTTCTTCTTGGTGTGGGGCCAGCCCCGCCCCCACCCTCTGTTCCCTAAGTCTCTGGGTGTAAGGGGTTGGGGGAGAGTGTCATATGAGGTAGAGAGGCACTTGTCACCCCAAATGACCCCAGCATGTGATTCCCACTAGGACAAACTTAAGAAGAAATAAGTTGTAGCTCTAGCATTTCAAGCTAAAAATGGTGATAGAATTTTGGATCCAATAATGTTTTCTTCTTTATTTCCTTGAAGACTATTTCCTGCATAATTCTGTGACAGCCATGGATCGGTGGCAGTTGCTCACACATGAGCCCTGTGAACTTCGAAATCTTTCTTTCGGCCAACATGCTCGCTGCTGGGATTAGCACATCACTCACCGAATAAGACAGGAGAACGGTCTCCCCACACGAACGTATGCTCTTGAATTCCTAAGCCAATCTCATTTATAAAAAGTTAAGCACCCATGGAAAAACTTGTGATGGATCCAAAAAGACTTCAACTGTACTTTGTAAAAACAAGTACTGCATTTGAAATCTAAAAGCATTGTGAAACTCAGTCTTTCGCTATTATCAGAATCATTGTACTGCCTGACTACTCTAATTTTGGTGGAAATTGTACTAATTCTTAAAATAGCAAGCAAGAAATGAACTAGGGTGTACAAAAACCATTGAATGGAACTCAGTTTTCTTTTCTTTTGTCTTTTCTTTCCTTTTCTTCTATCAAGAAAGTCTGGAGGAAAATTTTATTCATAAAGATATTTCCTTAAGATTGTTCCTATTCAATTTCATAGAAACTTTCAGAACAACCAAATACTTGAGCTACAGACTTAGAAGGGAACAACAGAGACCCTCAAGAAGACAGTTCTTTGTGTATTTCCTGAGGTTGAGCAGGAAAGTCATAGAAAGGGAACATTTGGGCTGTTGGTCTCTGGTAGACTGAATTATTGGCCCTAAATGTTTACTCCTCCTGATATCTATTTTGTCTTAATTTAAACTTTTATTTTACTAATCAAGAACATTTTTGCATTAATTTTGATTTTTTTTAATTCATTAAGCTAGACATGGTGGTACATACCTATAATCCCGGTATGTGGGAGACTGAGACAAGAAGATCACAGGTTCAAGGCCAGCCTTAACAACTTGGTGAGACCCTAAACAACTTAGTGAAACTCTGTTTCAAAATAAAAAATAAAAATAGGGCTGGGGTGGTGTAGCTTGGAGGTAGAATGCCGCTGGGTTCAATCCCCAGAACTGCAAAAAAAATTTTTTTCTATTAATTATCTTGATTAATGCCCCTAAACTTTTCACTGAAGACAAGTGTTCACTCACTCTACCCCACCCTAGTCTC
This sequence comes from Graphiurus murinus, assembly GCA_004027655.1. Lineage (NCBI taxonomy): Eukaryota > Metazoa > Chordata > Mammalia > Rodentia > Gliridae > Graphiurus > Graphiurus murinus. Next base: position 34,861 of record PVLC010011070.1, read on the forward strand.
TGCATTTTGCCATGTAATTTTGAAGTCCCACCACTAAACAGACAAAATATATTTCTCCTCCTTTTAATTTTAAAGTTGGTCATGTGACTTGCTTGGGCCAATCAAATGAAAAGAGATGGCGTGTGGCTTCCAAGCCTATGCCTTAAGAGGGCTGTCTGTCGTGTTGCCCTCTGACTCCTCTGCTATGGCCACAGGAAGAACTGGCCCCTGTCCCAGGAGGACAGGCTGTACAGAGCAAAGCAGGAGAGGTTCTTGGAGCAGAGACTCCCCAGCCCAGCCACATCCAGCCAAGATAGACGTGTGAGCTAAATACATACTTATTGTTGGGAGTTTGGGGTTGGTTGTTACACAGAAATGTATTACAGATACCAACAATTATCTCACCGTGGCTGTTGGAGTGGGTTAACCATGGTAATCCCATTCCCTCGTCGGTAACTGGCTGAGGAATGGCGATGTCTAGTCTCCCATTGTGACCAATGAGACATAGGAGAGATTTCTTGGAGTCTTCAGGGGAAATGATTTCTTTTTATGCAATACGCCCAGTCTTCTCTCTTTCCTTCTTACTTCTTTGTGATGGGGAAGCATGTCTCTGTGATGATCAACAACAGCTACCCAAAGACCTTCAGGGGAGTCAGCCTGAGAGGAAAATTAGTGCAAGAGGAGTCCAGTACTGGTGAGCACAGAAGCCTTGATCAAACCGTGCCTGCCCGGCCGGATTCTCAACCTTCATTCACATGATCAGGACACATCTTTACTGTTAAATCCAGTTTGTGTTGGTCTTTCATTTCTCACCACCAAAAGCGTTCTCACTCACAGATTCAGACTATATAACCACGTCTAAACTCCCTTTAGGACCTGTCTTCACATTATTCTACATTGAGTGGGTGAGTCTCTGAGTGAGCTGAAACAGAGTTTGAGCCTAAAGCACACAGTCATTATTGAAAGTGCTATACTCCCTTCCTCTGACCCTTCCCCACAGTGTTTCACATGGCTCCCTGTCTTCTTCATTCTTCTTCCTCCCTCAGTGTGACCATAGTTATGAATAACTTCTTGCTTTCCCCCATGATCATTCTACTTTAAAAAGAATTCGAGAGGGAACTGATGAGATCAGTTATGATAGTTTCTCATGATGGAACATTATACATCCATTAAAAACGATTTCTTTATTCATTCAGCAAATATTTACTCAGCACCTTGTCTGTTCCAGGGACTCTATGCAAGAGTACTTGATGATAGGAAAATGCTAAATATAGGCTGTACAAGAATCAATCTATAAGATGTCATTATAATATCTGATTTAGATGATAGTGATTAGATGAGACTTTGAACTTTAGCCTTTAAAGTTGATACTGGGTTGAGTCAAGATTTGGGGGCTGTTGGGTGGGGTGAAGTGAATCTATTTTGCATGGGAGAAAGAGGGTTCAGAGGAAGAATATTATGGATTTAATGTTTAAACTCCGATTCCTATGATAAGGTCCTTCTTCCAGTATGACAGTATTGGGAGGTAGGGTCTTTGAGAGGTGACTAGGTAGGATGAAGTCACAAGGGTGGAGCCGCAGATGGGATGAGTGTCCTCGTGAGAAGAGGAAGAGGTGTCAGAGCTTTCAGTCTCCACCAGGTGAGGAGACGGAGAAGTCTGCAAGCCAGGAAACTTCTCACCAGAAACTGAATCTAATCCTGGACTTCTCAGCCTCCAAAACTGTGAGAAATAAGTGTCACTTAAGGAAAAAATAATTACAGTATAATCTTAAATTATACACATGTGTACACACACACACACACACAAATGAAGACAATAAGACTAAGGATAATAATGTGCAATTTGCTTTTTCTTTGTGTTTTCCCATATTGATCACATTTCATGCTATTTGTTTCTATTACTCCAGTAAACAAGAAAAATACCCAAGGAAGAAAGTTACATAAGACCTTTGATAAGTCTAATAAATCTTGAAGTGTTTATATGCTGGATTCATTAGATATTATAATTATGTGATTTCTTCTTTTAGTGGTCCCTGGTGCTTTTGTTCAAAGTTGCTGTGTGCGTGAGCTAGAAATGAAAAGAACTAAAGAAAGGGATATTTTTATGTAATCAAAAAATTATATTTAGAATTGCCATTTTTTTGTGTCAGGTTTGATATTCAGAAAAGGGCAGAAGACTGGCTCTGTAGACCATGTCTATTGCTGACGCCACTTCAAAAACCTGGGTTCCCTTCCAAGAAGGGCAGAAAAAAAAAAACAAGAGTGCCCTGAGACCCAGTTCTGTGGTGGGTAAAGGGTGGGCGTGACGAAAGCCCTCCACCTCAGCTAGTAGGGAGCAGCCGCCATGCCTTTAAGTCTCTGACCAGCCAATCGAGAAAACCCACAGCGTGCTGAGACGCTTCCAGGCCCACCAAGCAGAAAGAGTTTTAAGAAGAAAAAGAAATGTCAAGGGGGAGAAAACATCTTTACCAATTTTCATCTCAAAATAGTAATGCAGCAAGTCTATCATCTTACTAGAGGGAACTGGAGTAAAAGAAATTAGTTGGAAGTTTAAGATTAGAATGCTCTACTTGCATATAGATTTTTTTTTTTGTCTTGTTTTCTTGTTTTGCTTTTTGTTTTTGTGGTGCTGGGGGTGAACCCCAGGGCATTCTACCTCCGAGCTACACCCCATGGCCTATTTTATTTTTATTTGGAAACTAGGTCTCGCTAAGTTGCTGAGAGCCTCTCTAAGTTGCTGAGACTGGCTTTGAACCTGTGATCCTCCTGTTTCAGTCTCTCAAATATTGGAATTACTGGAGTGTGCCATGATACCAGCATAGAATTTAATATTTATAAGATGAACTCAAAATTTACATTATATCATTGGTTTAAGCCCTATTCATTCTGTTTACTCTTTTTTTTTTTTTTTTTTTTTTTTTTTTTTTTTTTTTTTTTTTTTTTTTTTTTTTTGCAGTACTGGGGATTGAACTCAGGGGCATTCTACCTCTGAGCTATACCCCCAGCCTATTTTTTTTATTCTTTATTTTGAAACAGGGTCTCATTAAGTTGCAGAGTGCCTCACTAGGCAGCTGAGGCTGGCTGTGAACCCAGATCCTCCCATCTCAGCCTCCCAAATGCTGGGATTACAAACGCACGCCACCACACCTGGCTCTGTTCTTACTCTTTGATAAAATTCTTTTACGCTGGGCTAGTGGCACACACCTGTAATCCCAGTACTTGGGAGGCTGAAACAGGAGGATCACAGGTTCAAAGCCAGTCTCAGCAATTTAACGAGATCCTGTTTCAAAATTTAAAAATAAAATTAAAAAAAAAAAGAGCTGGGGGTATATAGCTTGAAGTTAGAATGCCCTAAATTCAATCCCCAGTACCAAAAACAAAAATCTTTTACTTATATTGTTTCATTCAATTCTCATAACCCTTCTGTAGTACTTAAGACAAATATTTTTCACCTCATTCTTTATAAGGAGAAGAGACCCATAGAGACGGGGCTAGGATTCAAGCCCAAGTTTCATGTGACCAGAGGTCTTTTTTTTTTTTTTTTTTTTACTATCTTATGCAGATGTTTTGATTATGCTAATAAGATATGGAAAATATCTCATTTGTCTCTCTTTTAATATATTATTGAACTAGAAAAATTGATTATACCGGATCAAATTTCCCACACATGGGAAAGCACCCAGAACACTTCCCACAGTCAGTGGATGTTCCAAAAATATAAGATGACCGACACGCACTTGATCTTAATGAGGAACAGACATCTTTAGAAAATTATAGCCTTTATATTAGATTTTTCATTACTCTTTCCTTTCCTTGAAACTCGCCTCCATGCTACTGAAAGATTGCATCCTGGGGACAGGGGAATAAAAAAAGAAACTGTCTCAAATATCAGAGGATTTGAGGTCAACATCTCTTAGTGGTAGCAATTTCTCTCTCTTTTTAATCAAGTCAGTATAGATTAATCTGGACCATAGTTTTAAAGAAAACCAAGCCGATCCCAAACATTTTGCATGTAAAATGAAAAAAAGAGTAAGGCTAGAAACCACACAGCCATCTAAAATTTTTGCTGCTAAGAAAATTGCCACAGTCCGAGTGGTTTGCTGCTGAAAAACAAGTCAGGCATGGTTTGGTGAAGACCGAATCCTGATCCCCTCAGACGCTGTCTGTGGCTGCAGGGTTTATGTCTACACAACAACCAGTAAACATGGCGGGGACAAGTGAGGAGGTCAATAATCCCCCAGAGGGGTCCACGTGCTCTCAGTACTGTGCCCACAAGGACCTGTTGTGTTGACAGTTGTGTGATTTTTATCACATTTCCACCTGATAATGTTCTCAGAAGTGTCCTCCTCTCTGGGAACCTGGGAACACATTATTCTCAGCCACCTGTATGCATAATCAGCAGAAACTCTCTTTGCCAGATGGGGAAGCCCTCCTGGAAACTAGGATCCAAGCTTCTTTAACATGGCCCTGCTCTTTCCCCACTGAGAACCCACAGAGTCGATACAGTGGAGCTGGAGGGTGGGGTCTGGCCTGCTGGGCCTTCAACAAGCTTCCAAAGGCTAGGGTAGTCCTGCTGGCCTCAGGATCTTGTCAATAATGCTAATAATACCATGTTGTATATAACACCGACCCGGAGGCCCACCCAGATCTTCTCAGTCCCAATCTCTGGAGACAGATTCTTGGAATTCACATTTAACAGCTCCCCCAGATGCTGTCCCTGAAGTCTGAGTATCTCATAGCTACTGAGAGAGCAAGACAGGCCAAGCAAGGGCAAGGTGATGCTGGGGAAGAGGGGTCCAAATGGATGGAGCCATGACAGGTGGGTGGGCTGGTCAGAGAAACACTAGACCTAGAACAGTCAAACCGAGGTAATAGCTGGGAGTGGTAGTGCATGAGTGTAATCACAGTACTTGAGAGGCAGAGATAGGAGGATTGCAGGTGTGAGGCCAGCCTCAGCAAGAACCTGTTTCAAAATTAAAAAAAAAAAAAAAATTAAGGGCTAGGGGTGTAGCTCAGAGGTAGAATGCTCCTAGGTTCACTTTCTAGTACCAAAAAAAAAAACCAAACAAACAAAAACCCAGCTGTAACAAGGAAGCAAACTTTGGTGCAAGCATGAGCAAGCTGCCCTCCCCACCCAGCCACACTGCTGGGCCAGCAAGGGCAGTCTTGATAGCACTGAGAACACTGCAGCAGTCAGGGTGGCAGCCAGCCAGCTGGTCCTGACAAGTCCCTTTCTCCAGCTATTGGACCTGGGGATCCCACAGGTATAGCAATGCCACATGGTGTTACAGCTCTGCACACTAACTGGGGGCGTGTGTCTCTACCCCAGTGGTTTGGTGGCTAATGTTTAACAACAGGCTCTCCAGGGAAAAGAAAACCCTGGCTAGTAGCCACTGCCAATTTCCATGGTGTAAATACCCCCACTGTCTCTAATTTCAAACCATTGCATATGATATCACTGAATATGGATTTAAGAAAATATAGGCACACAGTGGCTGTCACAAGCCAATGAGAACCAGTTCCAGCCCACAACTGCCTGAATATGAACACACACATGCACACACACACACACACACACACACATACACGCACACTTCTCACATAAATACACTCAACACTTCTGTATAATTTTGTCCTTCTCACATGCCCCTACCTAGGAAAAAAGAGTGTGATTCTTTGATAACCATGCATTTGTTCAGAGGTGTCCATCTTTATATAAAAGCTGATATTTTCCCTAATCAAAGTTTTGCAACCAGAAAATATTAATCACAGTTAATCTATCTGTTTAGTCTGATAAAGAGATTACTATATTCAGATGTAGCACATATGCAAATTAATCCCTCTCCCCCCACACACACACACCCAAAAGATGTCACATCCAAGTCCCAAGAACATATGAATGCATTATGTGACATGGCAAAGGGAAATGAAGGCTGCAGGTGACAGGAAGGCTGCCAATGATCTGACTTTAAAATAAGGAGGCCATCCTGCAATATCTGAATGGGCCCAGTGTTACAAAGATCCGTAAATATGGGAGAGAGAGGCAGAAGAATCAGTGTTGGAGTGATGTGTCATTCATTTCTGACTTTGAAGATGGAGGAAGGTCCGTGGTCAAAGAATGATGGCGGCCACTCGACACCGGAAAGAACAAGAAAGCAAATTCTCCTCAAAACACCAGAAAGGAACGCAGGACTATGCCTGTGTTTTAGGTAAGTGGGAAAACAAAGAAAGAAAAATATATAATTAGAAAGCATAAATGGCCCAGGAAGTACTGACCACATGGCCCATAATATACACAGGGAAAGCTTATCCGTAGTGTTCCTCACACACACTCATGCAGACACACACACACGCATGCACACGCATGCACATACATACATGCACATGTAGGGATACATGCATACACACAGACACATGCCTAGGATGGGTGGGAGCTTCCGCTAAGACTACAGAAGTCGTTCACCTCTCCCAGGAACTCAGATGATAGGAGGCTTGGACCTGCCAAAGGCAGGGTATTCAGAAATCTCCAGAAGAATTAAGACAATCTGTCTTGCAGATGCTTATTAATAAAAGGGTGGGCGAGCCTGCGGGCATAACATTTCTTGCATAGTCTATAATTTGCTGCATTTAACCCTTCTCCATGGTACTAAGAAACCCACTAGCCCCACTTCTACATAGGAATAAGAAAGATAAGTGAGTGGCCAAGTCACACTTTCTGCTCTTTGGCCCCTCCTCCCAGCCCTTGTTTTCCCCACTACAGCCCATGCCCTGGATTCTGTCAAAGAAGAGGTAAGGCTTAGTTCTATATTCAAGAGTCAAAGAATAGATACCATTTTGAAAAGTAAGTGTTAAGTTCTATAGGATTATTTAAGATGGGTGGAGGGTCTTCCAGCCTCCTCCCCTTGGTTTGCCCCATTCCTTCCTGGTTTGAATGTGTCCCCCAAAGTTTCATGTGTTGGAAACTTGGTCTCCAAGGCAGAGACATCGAAAAGTGAGACCTTTGGGAAGTGAATGGAGTGATGGATTCATGGATTAGTGGATTGTTGGGTTACTGTAGGAATGGCTTGGGTATAAAGGACTCGCTCTGGATAGCTGGCTTGATCACGCCATGCTATCCCGCCACCGTGTTATGACATAGGCAGAAGCCCTTCCCAAATGCCAGTGCCATGCTCTTAGACTCCAGAAATAAAATTCTACTCTTCATAAATTACCAAGTATTGCTAAATAGCAATAGACAACACACTAAGACACGTATTTCTTTCTCAGTCTTCCCCCAGAGAAAATATTCAAGTGGCTTTCAAATGTAAAGCATTGTTGGATTGTAAAAGTCAGACCAGGTTGCCCTCCATTATTTTTTCATTTCCACATGAAGGAGAGGTAACTGGCCCAGGCCCCAGCTCTTCAGGACAAGCCCTGCATCTCTCTGATGGGCCTGAGCATCCCAGCTGTGGTACCACGTAGCTGGTTAGGGAGGGTGAAATTCAAGATGAGGGTTTGGGATGGGAGGAGAGGGTCGAGAGAAGTCTGACTGGCCACGTGCTCCAGCTCAGATTCCTGGGCTCTCCACTTTAGAGTCTGGATATGAGGTGAGACATCTTACTGGGCATTTGCTCAGCGAATAAAGGAGTAAAGTTGGTTTGTATTTGCAATTGTCCCTTGCATGCATTACTCCCTTCACCACTCAGGAGGAGATATGCCACACAAACCCATCTTTAGGGAGACCACAGAGGGAAAGAAGAATGAATTATTGCTGCACATGTCATGGACAAATCATCCCACAAACATGTCGACTGAAAAAAGCCAGACACAAAAGAACACATGAGATACGTTTCCATGTAGACCCAGAGCAAGGGCAGACAAAACTGATCGATGGGAACAGACATCAGAATAGTGGTTACCTGGGAGGAGGACAGGCTGGGGCATGGGTTGATTCTGACTGAAAGGGGGCATGAGGGAGCCTTCGGAGGTCCAGAAATGTGCACTATCTAGATCTGAGTGGCAGTCACACAGATACAGCATACATACGAAAGACATTTATTGACCTGTGGTTAAGAGTTGTGAATTTTACAATATGAATGCTATTCCACATTTAAAACAAAGTCTCTTTTCTCAAGTGAAATGCATCAGTCCAAATATTTCCGTACATGAGAACATATTTCTACTTTCAGAGCTTTGAAATACTTAAAATTGGAAATTTAGAAGCTGTGTTTGCTCTCCATTAGGTTGAAAAACAGTTTAAACTCATGTTTAATTGTAGTTGTGAACTCAAATTGTCTTTCTAATTAGAAAGATCAATGGAGAGGCCCTATATCAGCCACTGTCCCCAAAAAGACCTTTTTTGGTTTGAGGAAAGACAAGAGAATAAGAAATTTCAAAAGAGGTATCACCTTTTGGCTCTTCCACATTTTTATCTCTACCAATTCAAAATCTTTGCCAGCCTCTGAAAATTTTCAGTGTCCTCTTTGCTGTCTAAATTGTATGCCCTACATCTCTTCAATATAAAAGAAAATAAAGGGACACATAAAAGTTCAGGGAGTTGACTGTGGTATACAAAAATTTTTTAATTATCTTGTTGAGGAGTTTAGAGGAGATGCTATAAAATATGCATTTACTGGTATTGGAACAGATGAAAGCACAATATTTTCATTTTTAAAGACGAGAAGAGCTATTTTAAAAAGCATGTGTTTTTCATAGCATACTTTATACCAATGATTCTAAGGTTTCTATTAAACAGAAAAACAAATTACAAGTCTGGCAACCACAAAGATGAAAGGGGGGAAAGTCTCCTTAAGTGAAAGGGATTTTAACCAATGGCAAAGTGATGACAAAATGCCCCGGCATATTGACAGCATTGTTAAAGCTCCAAATTATATTTAATGATAGCTAACGAACGTCTGGGGGTACAAGAGCCATGGATGTCTGACTGTTGACGAAGAAAGGAAAAAGAGAAATGAGGGAACATGTCTCCTCCAGAGAACAGCTAAGTTAAACTGATCCAGCTGACACACAGTAGCTTCCAGGGCAAAGAACTTCTATTTTAATGGACATGAATCAAGACCAGTCCTCCCCTGTATGCACAATCCAGACTACTTTATCTGTCTGGGGGAATAAATTTAGCACCCCAACAGTGGCTCTGGATGCAAATTCCAAAGAGTGAGGACTTGTCTCTAAGCAGGGGAAACCTTGCTTATCACAAGCCACTTAAACTTGGTATGGGTTGAAGCTCAGCAACATCCCTGCTCCTTGAAGAAATGTCTTATTTACCAGGAAATTGTGAGCTACGATCATTAAGTTTGGTGGAAGCGTATGGATGTCTTACGATACCTGAACTTTTAATAGAGAATGATCATATGGGTAGAAGCAAAGAGGATTATTAGTGTCTCAATGGTGGCTCACTCTTATGGCAAGCCCTAAAGCTGGCAAAGACAGAATCTGCTTTTCTATATAACAATTCCAAATGTTCGAGTCTCCGTCACCTGGCAAAATAAATTCTGGCGCTAACGGAGGGGATCTTGTGAGGACTGTGTGCCTTGGCTGAATAAAACTCTTTGACACTTAGGGAAAACAACAGGACATTGAGAAGCAGCACACCCAGATCATTATTACTCATCTTCAATATCAATCAGTAGTTCCCAATATGACCTTGTGATATATGCAAAAATTAAATCCAAGAGGGAAAACTAGGTTTTATATCTAAAAGTTAATATTCTCTTCACTCTTTTTAAGAGTTATCTCGGGAAGCTGAGATAGGAGGATCCCAGGTTCACAGCTAGCCTCAGCAACTTAGAGAGGTCCTTTGCACCTTAGTAAGACCCTGTTTCAAAATAAAAAAATAAAACGGAACAAAGAGTGTAGCTCAGAGGTAGGACATCCCTAGGTTCAATCCCCAGTACCAAAAAAGTGCTAAAAAGGGGGGGGGGGAGTTAAATATTCTTTTGCGAAAGAGTAGTCAACTGATCACATTTTAATAATGTATTTTTCTCCAAGATATAAACAGGCACAAATGCTGAGAAGGTTTGATAATGATGTCTAATTCAGAACTGTCAAAATAGTGTTACCTATTAGGAACAATGAGTCATTTTATAGTCGCTACAGAAAACCAGATATTTTTCATTAGCAATAAATTAGTAGTTATCTATACTGAAACAAGGTTGTTGTTTTTTTCTTTACTTGAATTTAACAAATTTCTATTACGATCCAGACACCAAAACCTCAATTTAATTTGGCAGCCTTCTATGCACAAAATATTATGTTGGTGCTGTATGGAAGGCAAGCTTGACCGGTCACCACCCTGCAGGAATTTTTAATATGAAAGATGTGCATAAGAGGTAACTTGGGAAAAACTGGCAAAGGCTCTAAGAAGGAAGTGCCATGTTAAGCAAACCATTGAGGGCTGGTAGGATGTCAACATGTGGAGATTGACAGAATATTGAATGGCACAGACAAAGTTTCCCCAGATGGTGAAAAAAATAGTCCTTCTTCTGCCCTGAAAATACAGAGTAACTTAATAGGCTTCTTCACGTCTGCAGCCCAGGCACACAATTTCCCTAAAAGGAATTGCTAAAGCCCATGGCGGGCCAGGCCAGAGGCATCGGCACCTGGGAGTTCCCCCAGGCGGTCCGCAGTGGGCACGCCTCCCTCAGGGCCTTTCTCCGGGATGTTTGGGGGGCAAGCATTCTGGGCACCAGGTTTCTTCTTGACTTTGGGAGCCGGAGAGTGCAGCAGGGTCACTTTCTTCTTTCTAGGGCCTCTTCCCAGCTGGCTTCCTGCCGGCTCTAAGGTCGGATCCTGTGACTGTTTCTCGGTATACGCTGAAGGTGATGCCTATTCTCAGAAAGACCAAAGCAGGCCACTGTGGTGGGTGGTGGCCCAACGACCGACACAGCAGAACGGCAGGTGCCACCTGGTCTGAGTCCCCTGAACAGGGAAGAGGAGCAAAGGGCACACTTTGGCCTCCTTGGCAAGGCCTAGAGACCTGGAGACTCCTTGGCCTCACAGTGAGCAGGGACTCAGTGCCCATGCTGGGCGCAGGGACTCTGCTGGAAAGGCTTTTCTTTCCCATTCCTAAGGGAATGTGGGCAAGGCCCTCAATAACTTTTCTTTCCCATTCCTAAGGGAATGTGGGCAAGGCCCTCAACAGAGGGTTTGCTTGAAAACCTCCAAGCCTGAGCCAAATGAGAAATATATTTAATAATAATCATTATTATTATTATTATTATTATTATTATTATTATTATTGGTGCATTGTAATCTTTGTTAGGTAAAAGCTGGCAATGGCATACATGCACACATCTCTCATTTAACCCTTCCCCAATTCCCGCCCCACCCCCACCCCTCCTTCTCAAGTTCAGTTTAGTGATTGACTGACATGAAATGGCTAATAATTAGCGGCTGATATTGGTGACCATGAAAAGTAGCAAGGCTTCCTTCATCAGGGTCCCCGATAAGGAGCTATGACAGCCTCGGAGGGTGGGGAGTTCTCATTGCACCCCAGTGCAACTGCTGACAAGGGAATCAGGAAGCGAGTAGAAGGTAAGAATGACATAAGCACCAGTGCCCGGCAGGGATGGTAGCAGGGTTAACATTTGCATGGTGTAGGGTGTAGGTTTTGAATGTTCCCCTCAAAGGCTCATGTGTTGACAGTATGGTCCCAGCGCAGCAGGGTTCAGAAGTGGGGTGTGGCAGGAGGAGGTGGGTCCTTGAGGACAGGGCCTAGGGAATGACATGTGTCCCTCGCCCCCTCTTCACGCTCTCTCTGCTTTTCAGCTGCCATGAGATAAGTTGCTGTCCTCTACCACAGACCGTGCTGCCATGATGTCGGTCTTGGAGTTGGCCAAGTATGGACGGTACCTCTGAGACCATGACTCCAAATAAACTTTTTCTCCTCTACGTTGTTCATGTCAGGTATTGGTCACAGCGACAAGAAAGGCTGACTAAACCACACGGCGACTGCAGTCGCTATGACACAACAAGGCGAATCACAGCCCAAAACAGCAGAGGCCGAAGGGAGTGGACCATACACAAGTGCCACTGGCTTCAGGGGATATTACTAGCAACTAAGGAGAGAGTAGGAGCCGTCTCAGGAAAGGCGGCGTGGTTACCTTTCCAGTGATTGCCAAGGTGAAAGAAGAGTAAGCCCATTTGGTTGTGTTTTGTTGTTGTTACTCAAACATTGTACACCCCTGCAAGCTGGAATGGTTTGGGAATTTGGGATCTACTCAACTTCAGAATTATATCATTTCTAAATCTGATTTAGACAAACTTAGTGAGCTGGAGACTTTTTTAAAAAGGGGGGGGTGGGGGGGAAGGAGAATGTTGACTCATTTGAAATGATGCTGGAAAAATGCATTTTAAATGACAAGGGTTCAGAAGGCTTTAAAAAAAAAAACACACAGCAGTTTCCAAGGTTTACAATTTTGTGGGTCTCTAATGGCGAAGACCCTACAAAGCAAACCCAGCTCTGCCAGCATTCCCTTTTAGAATGTTCTTGGAATTTGGTTGAGGTTAAGGATATTTCCATAACGTAAGTCTACACCTTAGCCCCTTTCCAACATCTGAACATCACTGTTAATGCGAGGGCTTCTCTTCTATTTTGCTGTGGCCTTTCTCAGCTTCCCACAGTTGGGGTAGGATTTCATATCCACAGGAATGGAAATAATAACCAATAGCTCACTTTCCTCTTCTGCGGTTTGTGTTTGTGTTTTTGCTCTTGCTTCCTTAAACTTCCTGGCCCCCCACCTCCTTCCCAACCACTTAGCCCCTCGAGCACTGGTCTACCCAGCATCTTCACAGAAAGTAAAGTTTTGTAAAGAAATCTGTGCCTGGAGGCCTGTTGTCTCCAGAGCTCTGAACTTGGAGTCCTAAGGCCAAGAGGCAATTCTAATACACCCCCCACCCCAACCCACCCCCAAGCCACATAAGAAAGTCTGTAAGGGTTCCCTGAGGTCTATATAAGGTACAAACTCCTTAGCCTGGAATTCGGAGTTTTCCAGAATCTGACACTGACCCGCATCAGTCACCCACCACAGGTCCCACATAAATTCTCTTCTCCAGCCAACTGGGAGATTGCCCCTGAGGCAGGCCCACTCATCCCTGCTGTCTGCCCTTCTCAGTGCCCCACTGGACTACACTGCAGGCCCAAGTCCTTCCCCTCTGAGGTCCTATTGATCTGAGGCCCGTTCCCAGGCAGTGCAATGAGTTTCCATATTCAGAATCAGAAATGAGGTTCAACCCCAGTTAAAAGCAGTGTACAAGCCAGGCATGGTGGCACACGCCTGTAATCCCAGTACTTGGGAGGCTGAGACTGGAGGATCACAGGTTTGAAAGCTAGTCTCAATAACTTAGAAAGGCTCACAGCAACTTAGTGAGACCCTGTCTCAAAATGAAAAATAAAACAGGGCTAGGGGTGTAGCTCAGAGGTAGAAAGCTCCTGGGTTCAATCCCCAGTACTAGAAGAAGAAGAAGAAGAAGAAGAAGAAGAAGAAGAAGAAGAAGAAGAAGAAGAAGAAGAAGAAGAAGAAGAAGAAGAAGAAGAAGAAGAAGAAGAAGAAGGAAGAGGAGGAGGAGGAGGAGGAGGAGGA